>PVIU01011736.1:0-63288 GCA_004026605.1 Ondatra zibethicus | reverse complement strand
GCATCCTTTCTGCTTTTGTCCCAGAGGATGAAGCTGGAGGCTATCTGTTTACTATAACAAGTGAAGAAACTCAGGTGAGCAGAAGCAGCTAAGGGGGAAACCTGAAATCAAAAGTTCCTAGAGATTCTTGGCAGTGCTGTACTTGATACATCATGTAGCTACTTTATTTCCCATAGGTGTGATTCAACTTATGCTATGAGTTTAGAACCCCCCAAGGCAGATTTGCATGGGCTCTCTGACCTTCAGACAGTGCCCATGTAAAGAGTGTTGTGCAAACATGCAAACCAACCAAACGAAACAATGTTAGGCTATGTTAATTCAGTATAACAAACTGCCATGGAATGGTGGTTTGTATGATAGAAGTTCACTTCTTGTAGTTCTGGGGGCTGGGAATTTAAGTTGGGGCATCAGCCATGTTGGTTCCTCCAGAGCTTCATCTTGTTTCAGACCTGCAGATCCCATCTTGTCTCTGTGAATGGTCTGCCTTAACTTGTTCCTCTGTATACTGTCTGACACCGAATATCCCTTGGGTTTCTGAATCCCAACTGTACATGCCTGTCTAATGCCACACATACTTGTCTGTCTCAGAAGCCATCCCGTTCTGAAGTTTCTTGGTCTTTGAGAAACCTCTCAGCTGGGCTTTCATGGGGATAATGTTTGTAACTGTTTGAAAACAGTATCCTTTATTTAGCATAATGAGTAAAATTCTATCATGTATTTTAAGCTCCGTGTTTGGTAAATATAAAAATCTCACGTTTTTCTTCAGTTTCCCTTAGAACTTCAAGATGCACTGAGTATTGTGATTGACAACCAATCATGATGGGAGGGGCAGGTGGCTCAGGGGTAAGAGCACTTGCTCTGCAAGCCTGAGGCTCTGAGAAGCCAAAGACAGGAGCTCCCTCCCTGGAATTTGCATAAAAAGCCAGTTATGACTGCATGTGTCTATAGCTCTAGCTTTGGAGGGCAGAGACAGGCAGACATACTCAGGCCAGGCAGTGGAGGCAAAACATGTTTCCAGTTCCAGGAAAGATCCTGTCTTAAGGGAGTCAGAAGAAGAGTGACAGAAGGCATAGGAGTCTGGCCCTGGCTTCCTGATGAATCCTTTACGCCCCCCCCCCACACAACGCTTCATGGAAATGGTAACATTGAATTCTCTGTCTGTCTGTCTGCCTGTCTGCCTCTCTCTCTCTCTCTCTCTCTCTCTCTCTCTCTCTCTCTCTCTCTCTCTCTCTCTCTCTCTCTCTCTGTGTGTGTGTGTGTGTGTGCCTTTCTCTCTTTCCCTCTCTAACAGGTATTCCACTCTCAAGATTTCCCTCTACACATTCTGCCTACTCCATTTCCTGCCCCATGCTCCTCAGGGAAGTTACTGGAGCAGTTTTCCTATCTTGAACTTTGGGTGGTGGAGGCTCCTTCATTTTCCTCCTAGTATGCCCCCCCCCATTGGCTTGGTGCTACACCCGAGTCTACTGATATTTTAACCACCATCTGTGGCTTTGTGGTCCTGTTGTCAGTACCTTGCAGCTCAGGCTACAGCCTGGTGGGATTTCTGGTTCTTCCAGGCACAGGCTCTGCTGTTGTCTCCAAATGTGGTTTGTAACTAAGTCTCTATCATTCTGTTTACAATAAAGACTTGGGAGTCAGACGTTAGGGTGAAAACCTGCTAGCTCAGAGAGGCTGAGATGCAACCAACTGATCTTCTTTTTTGGCCAGTCTTTCCAGCTGTCCCAAACCAAAAAGTCTGTGAAACTCCAAGTCCCTCCTGATTCCTTCCGTGCGTCTTCATGATTCCTTCATACTCTTTATGGCTAATTCCTGTCAGCTAGTTGCTGGCTCCTCCCACTGACCCAAGGTTGATTTTATTAACAGTCTCAAGTTTCACAGTGCAACCAAATATCCCATAATGCTATTCTAATGCAGAGTTAATTTCAACATATGCTTATTTCTGGATAACAACAGAATAAAGTAAATAAGGGTTAGAACAATATGTCAATTCTACAAATGTCACAGCTCACCAGGTCCTGAAATATGGTCAATCAAATGATGCAGAATATTAAGAGCTTATTCATGGGCACACATGAGTTGGCAATTGTGAAATTAGAAGACAAAGCTACATTTCACATCCGTAAAAAGAACAAACGTTATGAATATTCAGAGGGGGAGTTTCTAAGCTGCTCTCCCTCTTTCTTGTGGTAGACTGGCTTTTTTTTAAAGAAAATATTTATTTATTATGTATACAATATATGCCTGCAGGCCAGAAGAGGGCACTAGATTTCATTACAGATGGTTGTGAGCCACCATGTTGTTGCTGGGAATTGAACTCAGGACCTCTGGAATAGCAGGCAATGCTCTTAACCACTGAGCCATCTCTCTAGCCCCCAAAGACTTATTTATTTATTATGTATACAACATTATGCCTCCACGTATACCCGCACGCCAGAAGAGGGCGCCAGATCTCATTACAGATGGTTGTGAGCCACCATGTGGTTGCTGGGAATCAAACTCAGGACCTCTGGAAGAGCAGCCAGTGCTCTTAACCACTGAGCCATCTCTCCAGCCCCTAGACTGACTTTTATGTTGCCAAACTGAAAGATGGGTCTCACCAACTGAGATCTCATCCGTCTCTGTAATCAGAATTGCTGGATTGGCTTTATAATTGAGGGGTCTGCAGAGTGCTCACTTCCTTTTCATATCTGAGGCTTGGCAGGAGGCAAACACAGAACACTGGCTCAACCCATTGGCTTCTTTCTATGTTCAAGGTCTCTATTGATGTTTTTAAATCATATATTTCCAGTGTCATTTTGAAACAATTAGGTGTGGAAACAGTAGATTTTTTGTTGAGATGGTCAAACTTCCTACTTTATTAGGTTAGTAACAGAAAGATCATTGGTGGGGTACATCTTTGTGTGCCCATGAGACGTTTTCTGAAGAGGTTTAGCCCATCAAAGAAGACCAGTTCTGAATGTGGGTAACAGCATCCGATGGCCTGTAGAAAGGTAGCTTGCTGCTTTCTGGTCTACCCAGATGTGAGCCAGCAGCCTCATGTTCCTACCATGGTGTCCTCCCCACAGTGATGGCCTGCAGTCTCAAACTGGGAAACTGCATAAACTCCCCCTCGCTGTGGTTGCTCAGCTCAGATGTTTGGTCTCAATAATGAGAAAAGAATAGACTACAGGGAATGGTTGGGCCTGGGAGGGTCCTCAGAGACAATTGCAAGCAGCATTTTAAAAGGCTAATTATAGTGTTCAAAATTTTGGCTGATGACAGTAGCTGAGTTCTGTAAACATACTAAAATTCATCGACTTATTTAGCTAAATATGTGTGAAATGTGTCAGATTCATAATATACCTCAGTAACACTGTTTAAGAAATGAGCATTGCTGTGCGTGGGATGAAACGACGAAGGGAAACAGCGTGGCATCCCGGGTTCAGAGTCTGTTCTGGTCAGCAGGTCTGCGGTGAGGCAGGTATGTGCCGAGGCTCATGCTAGTTCTGATGTCCGTGTTAGGGGACACCCAGAACCGGCACGTATATATCAGTTAGCTGTCAAGCGTGATTCCCCGATGCAACTAAGATTATATTGACCGGAGTTTTTAATTTTCTTTCTGGCTGTGTTCTTCCCCTCCACTTTTTTAGTCACTAAAGCATGAACATCTGTGTTTTTTCTGTTGCCTTTGCAGAAGGCAATGAAGAAGGTTTGTTCAGTTTCCCACTTCTGGATCTTTGGATTATCAGTGCTCTCCACCATCTGAACTAAATGCAACCCTAAAACGATAGAGGGATCTAAAGCAGAATGGTGACCTGGGCTAAGCTGTGTCCCTAAAGCAGAATGGTGACACGGGCTAAGCTGTGTCCCTAAACACAAGGATTGAAGCATGTCACTGTAACTGCAGCTGGGTGGGATTGTCAGGGGGCAATGAGGGTGACATGACTTCATAAAGGTGGGGCTTTGAAGATGAAGGAGGGGAAGGAAGAGGAGGAGGAGCAGGTGGGAGAGAGTGTTGGCTGGGGAGAGGGAGAGGAGAAAATCTGCAAAAAAGGAGAAGAGAAGGGAGAGGGAAAATCTGCACTCCCAGTACTGGTGTCTACACCAGGAGACTTGTTGGACCACTGTACCCTGTGCTTAGACCTCCAGCATTCAAGGGCAGGAGAAATAAAGGGCCTGGATTTAATCCATCCAGTCTGTTTTGTTAGAGATGTGGAAGCGGCTGTTTTCACAAAAAGAACTACGCCTTTGTGTTGAAGGTGTCCATTTCTCTCACAATGGGTCTTCTGAATATATATGCCCATGTGCTACTGTTTCAAAACTAGGTATGAAATTGTCATCCTGCATCCCTTCTCTCCCTTTGTCTTTTCTTTTACCTTTTTTTCCTTTGTTTTCTTCAAGACAGGGATGGGCTGAAATTATCTTAGGTAAATCGTGATGAATGGCTGTGGTTTTCCAAACATGACTTTGTACTCTCCCTTCTTTAGCAATTTTTCAATAACAAGACTTAATTATCCTTCAGTTTCCACCCCACACTGTTCATATCTTAGCTATAATGTACAAAGTGATTATTATATATTCTGGCTCCTTGGCCTGATTTGAAAGTGGAGAAAAATGGAAAAAGGTGATCTATCTTTCTTTCTTTCTTTCTTTCTTTCTTTCTTTCTTTCTTTCTTTCTTTTCTTTTTCTTTTCTTTTTTGTTTGTTTTTGAGACAAGACTTCTCTGTGTAGCTTTGGAGTCTGTCCTGGAACTTGCTCTGTAGATCAGGCTGGCCTTGAATTTATAGAGATTGACCTGTCTCTGTCTCCCAAGTGCTGGGATTAAAAGCAAGCGCCACCACTGCTTGCCAAATTAGCTGTTTCTTGTCTTTTAGGGATTAGTCTGAGAGCCAGAGTAGCCATATTTGGAGATGCTTTCGCTATTGACTAAAGTTTTTAAAGCTCACGTGACTGTGTCTGTGAGAGGTGAAGAGGGTGTGCCAGACCCATGGGCATGAGACCCAAAGTAATGAGGTGCTGGGGTCTCCAGTGTGCAAGATCATCTCATACAGGGAGGAAAAAGAAGAGAATCCTTAACAACCTAGACCTGGATTGAAATCAGCAAAGTTCTCTGCCAAGCAAAGGTGACCTGATCAGACTATTAGAAGGAAAATCAAACGCAAAGACAGGAAAACAGAATCCAGGGCCTCAGAGGATCTGCTCAGGGTTTTCTTTGTTGACAATGTGTGATATATAGAAAAAAAAGCCATGCATGCTAAAGGAATAGATAATATGTCAAAAATGAAGAGAAACAACATAAGAATCCCATAAGTTAGTCAAACATGGGTGCTTTGGCTCTCAAGCTAAGTGATGATTAAAAAAAAACAGGAAATATCCAATTTGTCCATTTTTCCTACTTTCAAGTCAGGTTAAGGAACCATAATGATCATTTATATATATTATAGCTAAAAATCTCTAAGAATCCCTGATTAATATATTCAAATACCAACACATAAGTAAGGATATCAAAAGCATGAAAAACAACAAAAATAAAATTACTGACATCAAGGCATGCCTATGTAGATTTGATATCAGATTTAGACATAACGTAAGAGAGTCTTGTTCCTTTTCATTTTTATCAAAGTAGAAAAAATTAAGATAAGAAAATGTTAACATACAGAAACAGAGAAGTATGTGTATAGCAGTGAATTATCCCAGTACATGTACAACCAAAATCATGGAAGGAAGAAGCAAAGTCGTGCTAGAAACAGTGGGAGGTGAGGAGGTGAGTCTGGCGAAGTACATAATAGCTGCATGAATGTGTCTTACGATGCCCGTCACTAAGAGCAATGATCATGTGCCAGCTAAAAAAAAAAAAAAAAAAAAAAAAAAAAAAAAAAAAAAAAAAAAAAAAAAAAAAAAAAAAAAAAAAAAAAAAAAAAGAAGAAAAAAGAAAAAGCAAGTCTAAAAATTAGTGATAAAACCAGGAAACCCACCAAATTAAAAAGCCCCTTGTGAGCCCAATGTAAAGCGTTGGAAAAGGCAGCGAAGCCGCCATGCATTGTGACAATGACAGACAGTAAAAGAAGTCTTCAAAGGACTCAGAGACGGTTTGTTTCTAGCCATGAAGAGTGCCCTGTGTAACGTGAAGACATTCTCCAGATACAACTGCAAGCTGGGCAAATGCATTTCAAAGAACAGTTAATAGTCACTGGAGTACAGCCTACGCACGCAGGAAGTGGGCACTATGATATTAAGAAGAAAGAAGTTGAAGATTCCAACAGAGATCTGAAATGCCCAAGAGACTAGCTGAATTTTGGCATTGATAGTCTCACTATCTGAGTCTAAGAATTCAGTAGAGGGGCCAGGACAGATGGCTCACTGGGTAAAACTATTCCCTGCACAGCATGAAAACTTGAGTTCAAATCACAAGCATCCACAGAAGAAGCTGGGTGTGGCTCCATTGGGCTAAATATTCACGTTAATGGTGTTGGTCTGGAGCTATGCCTGCTGAGGTATGCTTGTAATACAACGTGTACAACAAGTGGTTAGATTTAACTAAATGCCTAGCAATTTAAATGTAAATGGATTAAATTCCCCAAGTGAGGCAAAGTGATGATAAAATAAGAAAACCCGATTAATATAGTCTTAGAAAGTAATGGTGTTTGTGGTCTTCTGTTTACTTAGGCCAATTAAGTCTTCCTTTAGTGAGATATTTTATTTGAAAGTTTTTGCAGAATTAAATTTGCTTAATTTTCTGCAATAAATTACCTATAAACAAATCAGCAAATTTAGTAGTTGTTGTTGAATAAATACCATTCTTATATTAAAATACTTCTTTTTCTAGTGAAATTCATATATAATTAAGATCTGTTTAAGTTAATGCCTTTTGATAGATCTTTAGAGATAATTACTAGACATGAATACATGTTTCGTAGCTCTATTCTTAATTTCCTACTAAATAGAGCAAGTGGGGTTTCCTGCAGTAACAGAAGTCCAAATTACTTGACAGCCCAGTTCTGGCCTCTGAGTCCTCTGAGCTCAGTTTCTGTGGCTCCCAACTTCCTCCCTTCTTTTCACCACTGTCCTGGGAGAGCTGAAGAGAAGCTAAGAGTGTGCTTTCTCTGTAGGTGCCAAGTAGACTCATCATCGAAATATCATCATGGCAAAATTTTGGTACTCACAAACACTTTTATAAGTTTCAGGCTCCCCAGATCTTTCTTTCTCCTGGCTGACAGCTCTTTGCTAGTACAATCTATGAAACTTGTTGGTGGCTGAATAATTTCATGTGCTGATAGCTGTTTGTAAAATTCTTTCTAAGCCACACTTCTCCCCCTAAGAGAGTTTGTGAACCCCCTGGCTCCCTGAATGGGCTGTACACATATGACCTTTGTCTTGAATGACAAGAACTGGTAGCCTTATAACTGCACCATGTTATGTAGGTACTTTTAAAGCACCAGGCGGTAAGTGGGGAGTTCTGAATCATGCTTAAGACTTTGTCCTGACATTGAGATCAAGTCTAACTTTTATTCCTCGAGAATTTCTCAATACTTCCCACTTTGAAGTGCTAAGGCCTGAACCCTGGGCTTTGTGTGCACCAGGCAAGGACTCTACCAATGAGCTTCATGCACAGTCCCTGACACAATGAGACAGAGTCGCTATGTAGATCAAGCTTGCTTCACTTGGGGTCCTCTTGCCTCAGTCTCCCAAATTCTGTGGTTCCAGGAGGGCACCACCATATTCATCTCACAATTATATCTTTCAACCCTGCTCTGCCGGGAGGGCTAGAAACAGATGTTTATATCTGCTACTTTTTTAAAACCACAATTTCATTTTAGTTTACTCTTATAGTACACTATGAAAGAGAGATTTAAAAACAAATCCAGCCAGATATCCTAGCAATGTCCTTGCTTTGAAATCTCTTTTCCTAAATCCTAGATTTAGATTAAAGAGTTGACTTCTGTGCCATCATAGATGATATTCTGATGAAATATCACATAAATACATAACACAGGCCATAATTTTTCTCAGCCTCCAATAACTTTTTCTTATCACCTATTATGTGCCTTTTCAACCAATGACTCAGATGTAACCAAGTCATAACCCTCCTACTTCTCTGCTCTGATATGATGCAGACCAATACCCTTGCCGACCCAGTAACCTAATCTTGAAATTCCACATCCAGAACCCAGGCTATAAATATCTAGCCAGGATAAATTACCTAGTCTCAGGCCCTCTGTCATAACAATAGAGAATGGACCAGAGACCGTACAATTACCTATATAATATACCCCAAACAATAAGAAAAGCCAACTATTTCTAGGAAGCTTGATTAATTTCACAGTACCCATACTCCCTTGTCTTCCAAAAGGACTGTGTGTGTTAGTTTTCAGCTTAATGGGATACAGAACTACCTGAGGCAAGCCTCTGCGAGCACCTGTGAGGAATTATCATGGTTAGGTTGACTGCTGTGGGAAGACTCTCCTTGACTGAGGGTGAGATTCTTCCTAAGCAGGAATCCTGGACTGTATTAGGTGGAGAAAGTGATCCGAGCACTAGCATTTATCTTCCTCTGCTTGCTTGCAATGAGGCCAGCCACCTGAAGTGCCTGATGCCACGATCTCCCCTCCGTGACAGACTCCGTACTGAGACTGGGAGCAAAGAGAAGCCCTTTCTCTTGTAAGTTATTTTCGTCAGAGTGTTTTACTACAACCCCAGAAAGGTAACCGAATGGAAATCCACCATAATCCTTGTTAAGGTGAAGACTGTCACAGAGATCCCTTCACTACAAAGTGGCTGATTACAGAGCGCGTGGCACGATGTTCATCACCACATGTATGGCTATCTTTCTGTGAGCTGAGTTGAATTTCTTTTTAATTCATTAGGCTCTTGCATGCAGGAATGATGTCTCAGACCTGTCTCGTAACTGATATCTTGAGATGTAACTATCTCTCTCTGATGTATGTATTAGAATTTCAAAAAAGAACAACAATCAGTTTCTTCAGAGTCATTTATCTCTTTTCTTCTACACTTTCTTTCTCCACTTTTCTTTTTCATATAATGAAGAAACTCTATGAACTTCATCACCCACCCTATGTTTGGATGTTGCATCAATGGTGACTTCCTCCTCCATGAACTAGTTTATTTTAACTTAAGAGAGTTCAAATTATTAGAGAAAATATTTATTGGCTCATTAAACTGTTCCCTCTGTATTTTTCTACCTCCCTGCAGCTTATGAAACTAAAAGCATGAAAAGGAGTTCAGTGATTTTTTTTCTCAAATAGAAAGGGATTTATCTTTTCTAACTCAAAATTAAATCACTGATCCAATGTTTCCTAGAATATCATGAATTACAGATTTTCATCAACTTGGTGACTTGTCCCTTGGATTGCCAGAATCTTTGATGTGTAAAAGAAGAACTGACTGGAATATAACCTAGAATAATTTTTATACTACATATGCAAGCATTGGTAACTTCTTTTCAACTGATGTATGTCAAATTGTAAAAGAGAACTTACTATTTCAGAAAATCTTACTCCTGCCTCTTTCTCGGGAATGAATTATTGCATTAATGAATCCACTATATTCTGCTGAAGAACTGATTTTCGAATTTTTACTGAGACACCAGGGTCCATTCTGAATACTTTTGTGAACTGTGTCCTGGAGTCTCCTCTTTCATCTTAGAGATGAAAAAGAGATTAAAGGTGGGCTCTGGGCACCTGTGGCTCATTGTGATAAATTTATTCATTCAGAGAGCACAATGACTGCCTAAGATTAAGTCAAGACGAATATCTGTCGGTTTACGTTTCCGAGTGTGTTTGTGGAATCCTCAAACTGATCTGAACCCCAGATAAACTAAGTTCTTGGCATCTCTTGTAAATATACGCACAGCAAACAAGCTAACTTCAACTGTTCTTTGGAACATCAGCTCAGATGTTCTTTTACTCACGGAGCTAAAAACTACAACAACAACCAAAAGGTCTTTTTGCTTGAAAACCCTCAAGCTGGAAATGAATGCTAAACTCCCCACTCTCCCTTCAGTAGGCATATTTCTAGTGATCAATGTTAGACGATTTTGCTATTTAAAAGCCTATTTGTTTTCCTTGTTCCATATGGCAAGTAGGTCAGAGTGGGGACGTTCTAACATAATTATACTGATAAAGAATGCTCTGTGTAAATGGATAACCATCTTAGGCAAATGGAAGTTATTATCGTATTTCCCAGCCTTTTGGAAGACTCTACAGCAATGTTTATCTCAGACTTGAAGGTTTTAGCATAAGGGAAAGAAGTAATAGTTTACGATATTTGATCCTAGGTTTCTGGGGATTCTGTCATTGGGCTTGGAAGACCACAATAAAACATGTTAAAAAGAATCGGAGTCCTTAAGGAATCAGATTCATTGGCCACTGAGCCTGCTCAAAAGGTCAAAGAACTTGCTGTGTGAGTCTGACAGCCTATTTGACTCCCCTTCTCCCATAACCCAGGTAAGACTTGAGAGAGAACAGAGTGCGTGAACATTGTCCTCTCAACTCCATACATGGGCCATGTGCACGTGCAGGTATATCAAACAAAAGACAATAATATAACAGTTTTTCAAAAGATTCCTTTGGGAATTGCATTAAAGCATAGCTCTCTGGACCCTCACAGCATGCCTGAGTAAGCAGATCTGGGAAGGGCTGAATAAAGAGAATTTCTAATAAGTTCTCATGTGATGCAGATGCTTCTAGGTAGGTGACTATGACTGACTAGTCATCTACAAAGCTCAGACTTGAGAGCACACCATCACGCATTTTGAACAGTCCCATAATATTACAATGTTGTGCTGTCAGATTCCTCTGATTTGGGGATAGAGGAGTCTTTCCCAAACTTCAACCTTGGGTAATTAAGACTAATTAATGCTGATGAGAAAATACAATGGCACTGTTAATTGGCAGCAGGCTATAGAGGTAGCCCAGATGGTCCCAATTATTAGAGATTTCCCCTTTTAGCCAGTATTTGCCTCTTTTGGACATATTGAACACTGAAAAGCATTTTATATCGAGGAAAAATTGTGTTTGAAATTTATGTTAATTGATATATTTCCCTCTTTAGCTGTTTATCATAGGATCCATTTTCAAGTTTTTGTTCTTGATGGTGGCATACTGGTAAGGGCTGTTTTTTAAAGGTATTATTTGGGCAGTAGACTGGTGCTGAGCCCTGTATGCCTGTGTTTGGGTTCACATGATCTTGTTCCCTTTTTTTCTGATGTTCACTACATCCTGACCAGCTAGGTACAGTTAAGACAGGCCTTACTTATGGCCACCATGTACTATTTATGTGATGATCATACATGCTTTCTCTTTTTTAAAAGAGAGTTTAATCATTTCATTATTATTGTGTGTATTATGTATGTGAACATGCACACAAGTGCACTGTGGCAAATGTTTAGAAGTCAAAAGACAGCTTTGTGTAATTGGTTCTTCCCTTTAACCTTTGTTTGAGTTCTGAGAATCAAATTTAGTAGTCAGGCAGGCTCAGAATCACATTTACCTACTGAGCCATCTCATTGGTCCCTTTTCTTTTTAACCTTATAGCCTTTACCACTTCATTTCCAGTTCCGGATATATAGCTATACAGACTCGCAACATTGCCCATGGCACTTTCTGGAAGAGTGTAATAGTGGGTCTTATAGTGGAATTTTTGTCACAGATCCAGGTAGTAACTTCTAGCCAATGAGGAATACATTTTTTTCTCCCTAGCCTGCTCACCTATCACCTACCCCACCCACCATACCGTATATCTGGGATTGTTTAGAAACTGAATCTAGAGTCCTAACCAGAACTTCAGCTTAGAATCCAAAACCAAGTTCCAACCAGAAATTCAGAAAGGAAATCTTAGAGACAATCCATCAGGTGACCTGCCTTTCAACCATCCATACCCATTGCTGGTCCTTGGAATGTTACAGAACACAACCTGGATCCCCAGTTAGAGATGCCCAAAGCCAGTCTCCTCCCTATCTGTCTGAATACCTATCAGTCACCCTATCTACCATGCCAACTGGGGACCAGTTGGAGTCTGAATCCTAAAATTCAGAGTGGCCCCAAGACTGATAATTCATCATCATTCAGCTTGTCTACAGCCTGCCATACTGGGGAATGTCATAAACAAAGACCTCAACATCCACCAGATAAAAGTGAAACCAGATATACACACCAAGAAACACAACAAACCTTGAGAGATATATGTTTTCCTAACTATTTTTTCTTTCTATCAGGCCAGGTAAAGTCTTTGGTGCAGGCCAGACTTTTCTTTCCCCAGCACCCCTAGCTTATTTTACTTTACTGTGCTTCGGTAGCTCCTTCTGGTTGGAAAACTTCCCTATGAGACTGAAAAGTGTGTGTGACTGGAAAGAAAGGAAGAGAAAGATGGATTGAGAAACTGATGGACTAAGTTACCTTGCCTCCTATACTAGCTCAGAAGCCCAAGGAAGCAGCCCTTTCTGTTCCCTTTGATATCACATCTTTAGATTGTGGTGCTTTGTTTCTGGTGTGGCAAGAGATATGTCACTAAATTTCCAATGGATTCTCTTGTTGCCTAAGCTCTGACTCAATGTTGAATGAGAAGGATCCAAGTAGAATCTGAGAAATCTGTCCTTTGATTCTGATTTTATATATTCAGTTGATTTACAGAGGTGTGTGTGTGTGTATGTATGTATGTGTGTGTGTGTTCTTGTTCTTGTTGAAATGCATACCAATAAATTTGCAATCAGTGTCGGAATGCTTAGGAGAATTTTCAATTTGTTACATTTGTAAGTTTAATTTATTTAAACTTCAAAGATTTGTTCATAATTTGGAAACATTTCAGTTGTTAAGATGAAAAATGCATCCAATCAAGCACATGAAGTGGCGTACTTCAATTTGTAAATGAAGTTTCACATTTTTAAAGGGATTTAATTAAGTTTTTTAATCAGTCTGGTTGTTTTAAGGGGAATTTGCTTTGTGTTACTTGAGTTGATCAAACACTAATCCAAGCTTCCTGCAAAACCTTCTTTATTTTATATAATGTTTGATAGATGTACCAACAGGAGAGAAAATTTGCGAATTGAACTTAATGATTTAAGGCAAATTATGTGTCTATTTTGTTTTACTTTAGTAAACAAAAATTTAAAATACGAACAACCCTAGCTCTTTCCATGTATAAAACAGCCCGTGGGTGAAATATACCTTGACACTACTAAAGAGTCATCCGTCTCTGACAGGTGTGTTTGATAATGTCCTATTTTCTCTGTATAGCCAGACCATTGACATGTCTTGGGAAGACTGCTCAGAGTAAATACTAGAGTCTGAGCACCCATCTAATTCCCCAGTAGAGGGGCTTTACAAATGATTCCTAGGGCCTTCCACACAGATTCCTGCCAATCTGGCTGGACTCTTCCCCGGGTGGGATCTTCTATAATCTCTTCACTCTCTGCCTCCTCTCTTCTCTGCTTCTAATTCTCATGGTTGCCTCAAAGTCTTCTCAGTTCCATACATGTGGTACATCTTCCTCCTCGCTCCAACCGAATTTCCTGAATAGACCTGCTTCCTCTTATCCCCAGCCATCTCGTCTAAGTGCATTCTCATCTGGTTCCACAGACATAGGGATGGAATGAAGGAAGGTAAGACAATGAACAATTGAAGTTAATTCTGTTAGACTAAAACTGGTCTTTGACCTATTTCTGTGAATTGAGTTTCATTATAAACAACCCGTTTCTTTTGTCCTTGTTTGAATATTGGTAAAGTTATTAAAATGGGGACCATAACAGCTTCAGAATGTCTCCCAACATGTGGTGAAACATATCTCATGAAGCGCTGCTAGCTGGGATCCCCACAGAGTAAATTCTAACTTCTGTTGCTTTTCATTTCAACATGTCGGATTCTTTCTTCTTTCATCTGATCCTCTCTCTCAGGAAGATGATCTCTTGCCTAACTCACATCCACAGCTAACTGGACCATGTTCCCTTTCTCCTCTTTTTCTAATGGTAGGAGCCCCAGTGCATCCTAGGTGGGCACACTCTGAACTCAGCACACTCAAATACACCAGATAGCTAAGACACTTGTTAAGTTGGAGCTGTAGACGGAGGTTTCTCTGTCCCATCCTGTCCCATAGCCACTTCTAACTCAGAGGCTTAATATTAATTATGGAATGTTTGCCTTATAGTTCAGGCTTGTTGCTAACTAGCTCCTACTTTTAAATTAACCCATTTTTATTAATCTATGTCTTGCTGCACGGCTGTGGCTTTTACTGGAATGCTGGCATCTTGTTTCTTGGGAAGCTGGCTTGCTTCTCCCTGGACTCTGTCCTTCTTTCTTCCTGTATTCTGTTTGGCTTTCCCACCTAACTATATTCTGCCTTGCTATAGGCCAAAGCAGGTTTTATTATCAACCAATCAGAGCAGCATATATTCACAGCATATAGAAGGGTTATCCCTCAGCATGGAGCTTTTTTTTTCCCTCTTGCCTATGTTTAAAGGTAGTTTCCTGATTTGCCTTTCCTTCTGCCCACACCTTTATCCTGAGCCTTACAGTGATCAGCAGTTTATTTGGTCCTATAAAATCCCTATCAATAAAACTATACTATAAAATCTCTACATCAATAAACCATGACTTCCAAAGAAATCCTACCTGTTGGACACACTAAACCTGCTGCTAACCAATTAACCTACCAGACTAGAGACATATGATCTGTCTGCATGATAAGTGTAGTAATATTTCTGGCTTTGTGTTTGTAGCACCTGGATGGTACCTCCTGGGTATGTCAACCCTGATTGAAACACAAGGCCCCTTAACTACTTGAATGTCATTATTCAAATGCTGGTTTTACCCTTGGGAACTGGTCCTGCCACCTGGTTAGTTTCTCCATCTCAAGTTCCTTCCACTTCCTGCTGTCATTTCTCTTCCTGCTGCCCTGCTTGAGCTCCCAGCATGCAAAAAAAACAGATGAGTTATTGCCTTGCACATCCGTAGTTCAGTTTTAATTGATGTTCACAGACATGTCTCTAACTCACTATGGGAGGTGAAGGTGTCTTCTAAATCATCAAGGAAAGGATAAATTATGTTCAGTAAAATTTTATTATTCCCATATTTTCATTCTTTAGGGCCTAGTTATCCACATAGGAATATAGTTAACCCTGCATTAATCAAATTCATCAGCAGTCCAATTCCAAAAAAGCTTAAAATTTTCTGCCTTAGAAAAGACCTAGATGACTGACTATTTAATTCTATATTTAGATATTTGCCATCAAGTACATAGATTTCTGATAGAGTCTGGTGTAACAGGAAGGAAATTTCTATATCATGAGCCATTCACATCTTGACTGATCATACCAACTCCCAACTATCTGCTAATTCTTTGATTGTAGGCATGTCTCCAGCCTCCCTGGGGCATGCTAATCATTCAGATGTATATTGTTAATAATTATCAGTGAGGGTCTTTCTTTTATCTCCTGTGTTGTGTTGGTGAAGCTTATCTCTCTAGTTTCTGTTTGAATTCCTAAATTTTTCTTTCCAGAATTCCCTGAGTTTGGGTTTTCCTTAATGATTCTACTTCTAGTTTCAGGGCTTGAACAGTTTTATTTATTTCCATACAGTGTTTCTTTGTATTTTCCTGAATGTCTTTAAGGAATTTATTAATCTCCTATTTAAGAACATCTATCATACTCATAAAAGCTGTTTCAAAGTTTTTTTTTTCTTGTGTTTCAGTTATGCTGGAATATTCAGGGTCTGCTGTGGTAGGATAGCTGTACTCTAGTGGAGACATATTGCCCAACTCTCGCTATTGTTGGTTGTCTTTTTATGCTGACATCTAGGTATCTGGATTTGGAATGATTAAAGGTCTAGGTGTTGATTTCCTGACTTGGCTTTGTTTAGTGGGTGTTTGTTTTTTTGTTGTTGTTTTAGGCTTTGTTTTGTTTTGTTTTCCTGCCTTGGTTTCTGTTTCCTCTATGGATTTTTTGAGAGTGTGATGGCTGTGTATTGCCTGTTTTCCTAGATTGTTCATGGACTGCTCAGATGATGTGTGCCCAGGGAATGCCTGCTGGTGCGGAAGGCTGGATTGGTGGGAAGAGCTGGCGAAAGGAAGGGTGGAGGAGAAGGTCTTTGTGATCCCTTGGGGATGGGGTCTAAAAGGAATGAAAGCACAGCAGCTTTCTTGCTGCTGATTTGGGAGCAGACTGGGGAGACGACCTCAGGTGGTGTGGCAGAAGTGTGGGTCTGCCTTCAACCTACTTGTTGCACTGAGGGAAGCAGCCCTTGATTTAGCAGGGGGTGCTCCCTGGAGTTGGGGTCTGGGACAAAGCAACAAGATGGGGGAGGGAGGATAAGGGGGTTGGTTTATGGCAGGAGTGAGGGTACCCTGGTGCTCTGTTGCAGTGCTAGGACTGAGATTGGGGGGTTGGGTCTTGAGAAACATAGAGAGGAGAAGGTCTGTGCACAGCCTACCTGGTTTTCTGGCAGGCATGGACTTTCATTTAGCAAAGGTGCCTAGTAGAATTGATAGAATTCAGTGAGGGAGGGGGGAGGTTGAGGATGGTCTGTGGGATCCAGAGGAGATAGAGGGGAGGAAGACAGCAGCTGGTGTTCTGTTGTAGCACTAGAAAGGAGACTGGGGATTGGATCTGGGGCAGCAGGGGTGTGGGGTGGAGAGCATGGCGGGTAGGGTTCTGCCTATCTCTCCTCTTTTCATTGTTAAAGTCACATAAAGGAGAGTCTGCATGGCCTTTTCTTGTGTTTTCCCTAAGTCCTCCAATTAAAATCATACTCAAATTATCTAAAGATAAAATTTCCATTTTCATCTTATGACATTAATGACATAGTGGGGATTAAAAAGAAATTAAAAACTGAGATTCTCAGAGTTCACTCTCAGGTCTTTTAGTTAATTCTGTTGGTTTCATTTGCTTCTCATTCTCTAGTCTTCTTTTTGCATGTTGACACGACAAAGACACAATTTTCATTTACTCTAAGCCATTTTTAAGCCACCTTTTTTGACCCCATGGCTGGTGAAATACATAGTTCAGTAGAGAAGAGTGCAGTTTTTGTAAGACAAGCTGGAAAGTGAGTCCCTAAATGTTTAATTCTCTCTCTGAATTTTTAGGGAAGTTGAGCACTCTGGGAAATGAGATCCATTTACTCATAATTAAGAATTCCAAAAAGATCAAGAATGAACTTATGTTTCCCCCTTAGTATTTAGCATCAAGTTATCATATATGGCTCTATTTATATACTAAATGCCCTTTCCTTTATCTGTGCATGTTTAGCTATGCAATCCCATCCCATTCTTTCTCTTTTAACTAACCTCAGCTTTTAAATTTTAAGGCAATAATTGAAGTAATTAAATTACCACTCACACAATCAATTTAGGGTTATGTTACATTAGGTTCAAAACCTGAACTCTTCAGTATTAAATTTGAAAACTTGTGTTGCTCACTCCAATAGTATTTTAAACTTTATTTATTTATTTATTTATTTATTTATTTATTTATTTATTTATTTATTTATTTATTTATTTGTTACTTCCCCTTGAAATCTTGTGCAAACTAAAGCAGTGATTCAAAGTTGCAGCAGTCCTGAAAGACAGAGTATGGTCAATAGTTTTGTGTATATCTTTTCAGGGAGTTAATGTGGTTTGGGTAAGGCTTTACAATAAACTGAATGAAGAGACTTACCGGCACCTGCCAGGAATAGTAGTTTTGAATAAGTCAGTTTTCTGTAGGTATTAGCTGCCTGATTTAAATAATAAGGAGACCAAACCTAAGGTTCCTAAGGGCCCTCTTAGGTACTTACACCCCATCATCTGTTTTTCCCTCTCATCTTTACAGTGAACGACAGTAAACAAGCCATTAGGTCTCCCTTCCTTTGCTTTATCTTATGGACTTGGCAGGTCTATGCTTGTGCCTTCTCTGCCCCTGCCTTCCACTCTGTTCTCCGAAAAGGAGCCCATGCTGTCTTCTGTTCTGGATTTACTGACACATGCCATGCCCTCTTTCAGAGACTCTTCTTTCTGGCTCACACTTTTATGAGGTCCCTGGTTCTCTGGAGCTCTTAAATAATCCCTCCCCTTTTTTTCATGAGGATGAAGATCAGAAGGTCCAGAGCCCAGGCACTTCTCTCTAGAGCATGTGTGAGTGGTGCCAAAGTCAGACATGGGACCCAACTCAGCCATCAAAAATATTGCTGCAGTTAGGCAGGCATGGCCGGGCATTCCTTTAATCCCAGCACTCTGGAGGCTGAGTTTGATTTTGAGTTTCTGACTATTGCAACCAGGATTAATTACTAACTTTGGTTTTTCATACCCATCACATATGTCAGAAATTATGAGTGTTTTGTTTCCTTTTGTTTTTCTCTTCCTCTTTTTCTCAAATGTGTGTGCTTTCATCTATATATGGAGGTCGGAGGACAACCATGGATGTCATTCCTCCTCAGGCACCATCCACTTTTTTATGTTTGTTTGTTTGTTTGTTTATTTGGTTAGGCTAAATTTGTTGGTCAGAGAGCCCCCAAGTATTCACCTGTCTCCTTCTCCCCCACTCTGGGCTTATAAGCATGTGTCACCTTGCCTGGCATGTTCTATTGCTTCAACTTAGGTTCTGGAAATCAAACTGGGACCTCACACTTGAGTGGCAAACACTTTACCCACTGAACTGTCTCCCGAGCCCGCCCCTCTTTTTAAAGCTATCATAAGAATCTGGCGAGATATGGAAGGACTCTGGCACACATTCTGGCATTTCAATCATACTCAAAACTGCTGCCCTACGTGTCCATACACCTTATCCTGACCCACTCCTTTTTACAACAGTCTTCGGCTCACTGGCTGCAGAAATGAGAACTTACCCAGGATGCTGTTAACATGTTCTTTATGGATCTGGGTGCAGTTTCTCATGCAAGATATGAATATACATTCCAAGACAGATCCATGAAGAATTTCCCTGAATTTCTTCAAGTTGAATTATAGCTGCTTTTAGATTCTCATGCCACAGACTCATTAATGTGCGAACGTGCTGTGTCTGCACATTTATGTGTCTATGCATCCCTGGTGGAAGAGTTCAAGGCTAACACATGAGAGGGCCAGAGTTTCAGAAGGACAGCGTGCGTGCTGTGGAGCAAGGGTCCTGGATGTCTCACATGGGGTCTCTCTAGAGCAGGCTGAGTCCTTAGAAACAGCTGCTGAAATGAGGTTTGGCATATTATACACTTTCAGGGATCAGTGTCAATGATCCTTCAGTGGTGTGAGTACAGATATATTAGAGTGGAAGGTCTCTTCATTGGCTTTAATCAACAAAGGGATCCCAACTCTTAATAGAGAAATTAGGTCTTTTATATAGACTTCAAAGGTGGGGGGGCATTCTGAGGTTCAAGATTTTGATGGACCTTTGTACTACTTGCCCCTTCCCAAAGGAAAGACCCCAACTGTCCCAACCAGGTCCTGGTCTTTCCCAGCCTAACTGGGTTGGGTAGTTTGGCTTCTTTGGGATTTGGTCACTCTGGACCAGTTTCCCCCTGCTGTTAGCAGAAGGTGGACTCTCTGTTAGAGATCACAGAGGCTTTTATATTTCTTTGTTTTCATTGGCTCTCAGTCAGATGCATATCTCTTCATTAGTTTTACTAGAAAAGGATGTTTCCATAAGGATACCCCATAGCCACCACCATCAGCATTGCCTTATAATTACCCAAAAGTCAGAATTATTGGACTCTACCTTTGAACTTCTTAATCAGAAAAAGTAGACTGGGGCCCAGAAACCTATGCTATTCATCAATTGTCCAAGTGGTTTTTATGTTTTTTTTTTTAAATTGAAAACCTTGCTTCTAGAATATCAGTGTCCCGTAGCAATTGCCACCAGACAGCATTGTCCTGTTGGTTACAACATCCCAGCATTTCTGAAATGCCTGAGACCTCATTATAGCTCGTGCATGCCCTTATACTGGTGTGCTCTTCCATCTTGATCCCTGCTGTGCCTTTCAGATGTTGGCCTTGTACTGAATGCTACACTGGTTGTTAGGATGCTACTGGTTGCTGCTAACTGATTTCTGGTGAATATATCTAAAACATTTGGTGTGTAGCTGTGAGAAGTATATTTGTATTAACATTATTAGAAGTAATCTTTTCTCACCATCTAATCATATACTGCTTTGCTGCTTTCGATGAGTGTAAGGAAAAGGCTGTGAAAGGACAGGTGAGGCGGACTCTACTGAGGCACCTATGGCTTTCTGTCTTTGAACAGCTTTCCTTTTTCTTTTGTGATGATATGAAACATGATACTGTGAAATAAGACAGAAAGTCCTTGTTCCTAGCGCTGTGAGATGCTCTCATTCTTCCATTGTCTTTAATTGAAACTTGCTCCTATGGTCTCAGGAGAGCTACAGAGATAAAGACCTGTCCTCTGCCTTCCTCGGAGACCTCTTCTGCAGGATATGCTGTCACTGGGATGACACAATCTATCCACAAAGCATATGACAGTGTTCAATGACAATATGCTTCGCATTCTCTCTGGGTGTACATGCAGTTTCCAAGTGACACACTCGATCCTATCATTTTGGCAGTCCTCGGGTTCAGTACCGATAGCTGCTCTCAACTAACTGCGACTTATATCCGCTGTTAAGACAGATGAGTGCATCCCTGCATTGCAACTTCTGGGCTTTTTATTTTTCAGCTACGCTCATAGTCTCCTTGTCTTTAAAACTGAAATTACTAGTCTTTGCTCCTGTAGCCAGTTTGACTTTAGCTATTCCAACTGCTCAACCAGAAAATAAACGACAGTTGAACCCTAAATACTAATATCTGCTGAGGGAAATCCTTAGACTGGAGTTCCTAGATTAGGATTACTGTGCAATTTCTTCATTAAGGGTGCTTATTGAAGAATCCTGAGATGTGAGGGAAACCTGGGAGGAAAAGAAAACAGCGAAGTTACGGCTTCAGAAGTTATTGAGCTTCTGATTCTTCTCATCACATAATCTTACAAAGTGAATCATACAAGAATTTGCTCTACATAGAGAGGAGGGCTGGGCTATTTCTACCATTTCTGTGAGTCAGCTCTTGGCTATAAGTGGCCTTAAAGAGGGGAGGGCACAGCACTCCAGATATCTAAGTGGAACTCATTCCTGTCTGCTGAAGTGGCGATCCTCTGGCTGAGGCTGTAGAAATAAGCCTGTGCCAGCTGGCTTCTGCTCTAGCTGGGTGATGGTATATGAGCCTGGCAGGGAGGAATTGGGGCAACACCAGTGATGTGTATATGAAAAGTAATTATTTGAATTCCTAGCAATAATAGTAATGTTAATAATAGTACTGCCGTAGGTTGAGCCAGGCAAATGTACTTCCATTCTCCCCTCCCTTGGTAGAGCTATGCTCACAAACTACAAAGAGACAGAAGGAGGAAACCGAAGGAAGAGCAGAGGCAGAGCTGTGCCGAGGCCGTTGCCGAGGCCTGGAAGTATAGTGTGATAAAGATGGAAGAACAGCCGCTTTTGTGCTGGGATTTGCTCTTGGTCCTCGGCTCCATCCCCTATATTTCCCCTGCACTGATATCTGTCTCTAACCTTTGGTTCCATTAAGCTGAAGCCATTAGTAGGAAATCTGACCTCAGAAAAAGGAACACACTTGGGAATATCCCCCTTTCCTCCCCTCGCAGTGGGTATTCCTAACAGGGGTTGCATTACCGACTTGATTCAAGGTCCTGCTGTAAGTGCTTCTGTTGATGGGTTCACCTCTCACCAGGCAGGCTTGCCATGGTCCCTGCTACTTCTCAGAGGTCATGCTTTCTAGATTGTAGTGGCCAGTACATTATTGCTATTTTTAATGGGACTTGTCATTCTTCTTTGGGCTTTCCAAAATCTCTACCAAAATAAAATCAATCCCTTTACTAATTTATTTTAGGTGATATATCTAGAATCATTTGTTATCTCACTGTGCCATAATGCCATCCTTTGATAAGGAAGAGAGTTCTAGGAATGATCATTATGTATCACCTGTTACCTGTGGTACCCTGGAAGGATGGATAGATTCTGTTTTTAATCTCTGAATTAATGCTAGTCTTTAGAATTTCTTTTCTTTTTTTTTTCATAAGCCTGAGCCTTATTTGAGATGGCTTGAATGTTATGTCTGATTCTGGAAACAGAGTGAGCTCAGTTTAATTCAAGAAATGATTTATAAAGCAACAACAGCACTCATACAAAAAACTATCACAGGAATATTTAAGTTAAGACTACTAGACCCTAATCACAATCTCTATTCATATCTATTTCTTTTTTTCCTATTTATCAACTGAAATTTGTTGTTTCTTTGTTTGTTTGAAATAAGATCTCAATCGGTAGTCCCAGGTAGGCCAGGGACTCACTGTGTAGCCCAGGCTACCTCCTGCCTCAGCCTTCCATGTACTGGGTTTTACAGTCTGATCCACCAGGCTTAGGTAGCAGTGGGGATTCTTAGCCTAGCAACAAGTGGGAGGGGGCATTCTCTGCTTGCAGTATGTAGCTGACCAAGATTATTCTTTGCCCATCTCTTTGTAGGAGACTCAGAATTAACCTCACAGACACTCTATATCAAAACAAAGGGACCTTTTGAATGGTAGTCTTATCCTTTGGAGGGGGATCATGAGTCATCCAGAGACAAGGCACCTGTAACAAGATCCTCTGGGTGACTGTGTCACCCAGCCTGAGCTGCAATGTTGAGGAAGGCTTGTATAGACTAATGGAGTTGTATATTATGAGCCAGCTGACATGATACTAAGAACTGAACCAGGGTCCTCTACAAGACCAACGAGAGCTACTAACTGCTGATCCATCTGTCTAGTTTCTTGTACTTGTTTTTTTTTTTCTTATTCTAACTTGATACATGATATTAAAAGAATATTTGGAGTGGGCGGTGGTGGTGCACGCCTTTAATCCCAGCACTTGGGAGGCAGAGGCAGACAGATCTTTGTGAGGTCGAGGCCAGCCTAGTCTACAAGAGCTAGTTCTAGGACAGGCACCAAAGCTACAGAGAAACCCTGTCTTGAAAAAACAAAACAAAAACCAACCAACAAACAAAAACAAAACACACGCACCAAGAGTATTTGGATGGCCAGGCTGTGGTGGCACATGCCTTTAATCCCAGTAATTTGAGATTCAGAGGTGGGTGAGTTTTTGTTAGTTAAAGGCCAGCTTGCTCTACAGGACAGCCAGGGCTACACGGAGAAACTCTGGCTCGAAAACAAAACAAAACAAGCAAACAAAAAACCCACCACCACTAATAACAAAAAGGTTATTTGGAAGAATGAAAAGAAATTACACAAAGGACTACAGTACGTTTTATGAGATGCTGGTGGCTCTACCACGCAAGTCAAATTTGACCCTGACCAGAGTTAAATTCAGAGAATGCTGGTGGAATGACTGTCTCTGTGTCTACATGGCAGAGATATCATTGTTCAGCCTTCCAGGAAATTATTGCAGGACCACTTAGGAAACATCCTCATTAAATCACATGGTAGGAGCTCCCGAGTGATCGTCAGGAGGACTGCTAGCTGACAGGCATTAAAGCAATGTTTATTGCAGTGTAATTCTTCTGGACAGGCGTAGGGACAACCCAAGCCATCTGTGGTACATCACGGAGAGTGGGTGACCAAATGCCATTTCAACAAGAAAGAACTGACAGGCAGCTGAGGCTGTGTGGCAGTTTGAGACTAGTGAGTAAGAGCAGCAATCATCTCCCTAGGCTCAGGGTGTTGTCTCACTGCAGTTTGGTTGTGCACACTCGGGTAAGGCAGGTTTGAGCTAATTTATTCTTAGACACAGAAAGGTAGTAAGCCTGGGTAGGAGCTTGAGTGAGGTTCCTCGTTAGGAGTTTACTTGCACAGGGGACTCCATAATGGTCTCAGGTAGGTTTTGACATTACCAGGCCAGTGGTGTCCATAAAAAAGAAACAGCAGAGTGTTGGGATGATTGAAGTTTCCGAAGGGGGAAGGATGGCAAGTGAGCTCTCGTGAAGGTTCGGAGGGTTGCCTGTGTTCATTGTGTTGTCAGTGTTTCCAACTGATGCTTCTTCCTCGGACAAAGAAAAATGCAAATTTTGTACGTCAGCATATTTAACTTCAAAGACAATAGATTCAAATGAGCTGGGTGACGCTGCTCACTCAGATATTAATGGCATCCTACTAGCCTAGTCAATAAACAACACTTCACTAACTTACTTGGAATAGTTACTTGGGATTGTTTGTACAGCTACTTGATTAACATTTTCTATTTATGATTTAAAGCACAATGTGAGGAAGATAAATCATTGCATGTTGATGAAGAAAAATAAGAAAGACTCTGTAGTACCCCTCCCCTCCAGCCCCTTGGGCTTTAATGCTTTCAAGGAAAAGACCTAAAGGCATATGCTTCTTTGAGATAAAATGCATTTTGCATCCTGGTCTTTCTACTCACATCCTGAGCCTGTGCCTCCATCCCCTCCCCAGCATTGGCTCTGAGGCAAGTCTTATCTCTTCCCAACATGCATCCTGGAATGTTATATTTCTTAAATGAATGGAAACCTTGTTTAGGAAGGGAAGAAATATAATGATCACCTCACCTGTTTAAATGGCCATGCGAGTATGCTTTGGTCATCATCATTAAAAATATGTTTACTGGGCAAGTTCTACTGCTGTATGAATTACTCTACAAGAATTCCTTCATGATAGCTATTAGGGCATGGAAATTCAGTGAAGTGACTATTTACATATACATCTTAAAATTCAAGGCTACTGTTTAATGAGATGAAAGGGGGCCAGAGTCAGAGCCTCATGCTCTTTCTGGCTTTTCCATTTACTATTCATGTGACCTCGTCACAAAGGTCAGACTCTTTTCACCAATGTGCTTCAAATATGTAATTGCAGTGGTTCAAATGAAGCAAACTTAAGAAACCAAGGAGGTTTAGAAAAGCCTGGAAGAAATGCTTTTGGATGGCTCTGAAATACTAGACACCTGGCAGAGACTACAGGCTTCAAAGTATTTTCGGCTGCTTCTAACCTGTAAGGTTTTGTGTTTCTAGTGCTTGCCCTTGAGAACGGCTGGTGATATTCTATTGGACTCGATAGGAGTTTTGCTAGCATATTCCCAGAGTGAGTCAGACATCTGTTTTCTTCAGATAACAGATAACATAGAACTTCGTGCGCACAAAGTCGGGAGCAGGTGACTTGCAGCAAGTCAGCGTGGCCCTGGCAATCTCTCCTGCCTTCTTGACCAGGTGGCATCATCTCTCTACTTTAGTTAAAAATCAAACCAACAAAAGACAAAACCAAAGCTCCAGTGTTTGCAAAATGAGCATATCTCTGTTATTGGGCAAACAGTTTAGACTTTAGATTCTAGAAACATTGGAAATAGGATAACATGAAAGAACAATTTAATGAAAAGAAGAAATGAGCCAAGGTAATGTTTTGTTATTGTTGTTTCTTGATTTTTTTGTTTTGTTTGTTTGTCTGCTTGTTTTTAGATTATGGCTAGGAAATGGCTCAGGCTACAGTACTATTTGCTGTTCAACTATAGGGATGCACATTCAAATTCCTAGTACTTACATTGAAAAAAGATGGATATGGCCCGTATGTTCTTGTAATCCCAGTGCTGGGAGTCAGAAACTGGAAGATCCCAGAAGCTCACTGGCCAGTAATTCTCACAGGAAAATGACAAGTCAAGCTTCAGGTTCTGTGAGTGACACTTTCTCCAGCAAGCAAGGCAAAGAGCAATATATTGAGCAGGACTCCTGATGTTCTCTGGCAGATGTTTGCACAGGTGTGCACCCCTGTCCTGACAAGCACATATAGCCACACACAGAAAAGAAGCTATGGGTTCAAATTCAGTCTGCTTGCTTTTTATCCTCCTACCCCAGAGTAATTTAACTTATAGTTGTAAAACTCCATATGAAGGGATTTTGTGATATAGGGTAATATAATACAGGGTAATAACAGTATGATGTCACCATCTCTGGAAGATCAGCTGAGAAATGTGTTGAGTTTTGTTTCCTTTTAAACCTGGGTACAGTCCATATTTTAGACAGAATACTTACCATTTCCCACATCAAAAAACCATCTGGGTTTAGAAGGAGTGTATTGTGGAAAACCACCACCACCAACAACAAAAAACTATGTGAGTTTGAGAGTTGGGTATTCTCCTCTTGGTCCTCAGCTGTGGCCCCAGAGGGCTGGACAGATTTGAAGGCCTTTACCCAGGTAGCCCTGTGTGTCTGCACAGGACACAGTGCGACTGGGCTCACTGTCTGGTTGTGAGACATAATGGAGAATGACGATGTAAAAGTTCTTGGGAAAGACTAGATTGTCACAAAGGTCACTAGTTTTCAATTAATAACTGTCAGATATGGAATTGTCATGGTTCAAACACACAAAACCAAAGAAGCTGAGGAGGCTTGGAAAACTCCGGAAGAAACATTTTGGGATTTCTGTGAACTAATATCATGAACATATGGAGTAGATTTCCCAATTTGAGTACACTGCAGCCTTGGGATTAAGATGAAAATCATTGACTTTTCCCCATCCTGGAAAGTCTGACAGGAGTTCAATACATTTGACCCTTCACAAACCCCACTGAGTTTTCCAGCACCGAGGAGCCAGGAAACATTAGATGCAGAAATATATCTGCCTCTGAGCCTTCAAACCCAGCTGGCTGAGAGCTCAGGGTTACCCATACAGCGGGGCTCTTTTGAGATTGACCGGGTACACTCCTGAACACTGCAACCATTCTCCCACTCTCTCCATCCAGCCTCCAGTGGCGCTTTTTAGAGATTAAATCACCAGTTCATGCTTGGTATTTTCTTCAGCATTGCTTTTTAGCTCATTCCCCAAATTATGCTGCAGCTGGACGAGGTTCAGTTGCTTCTGAGAGACTGTTGTTTGACTTCTGGATTCCATTCACCTGACTTTCACCTTCATCACTCATAGGTCATTAATAATAAATGCTGTCAAGAGTATGCTATATGACAACTAATATTAAGAGGCAGAACTTCTAAAGCAAGACTTATTAGGCTCCAGCATGGCATCCAGGATCTATGGACACTCACTACCTCTCTGCATTATGCTCCTGTCTCGTTCTCAATATTTCAACTGAGGCTTCTAGTCTTCCAGCTTTTGTATGATAAAATCAAAGATCAGAAGATGTCCGAAGTGAGAGTTCATTAGTCCTACCTTCTAGTTCTTACTGGGAAGATCACTGATGAAAATAAGTTCTTTGGAAGGGGATTTTTCAAAACTCATATGTTGCATGGAAGATAACTAGACATTGCTAGTATATAAAAGGGTGTTTGAGTCAAGACCAAACTCAGAATTGAGAAACTGAGTGACTCTTAAGCACATTAAGAATTGGGCAACAGAGAGTGCTATGACTGACTTCATAGGATACAACTTGGCCTTGAACAAGTTAAGAAATAGTTTTCAGTTTTGCTAGCTGTCTGACTTGACTACTTACCTTTACATGATAGGATGTTACAATGTGGGGATGCTATAGTAAATATGCCAAGAATCTTAGGCAAGTCTCACATTAGTATATATACCTTCAATAAATGATAACACTGTGATTAAAAAAAAACCCTGCAAAAATAAGTCACTCTGGTACATAAAACAAGGGCTTTGAGAGATAGAAAATGACCATTCTAATGCCACTCCTAGCACCCAAGAGTAACAGACCAACCCTGGAAGATTTAAATGAATAAAGGGCTTAGTTTGTTTGGTATAGCTAGATGCCATTGGGTAAGACTGAACAGTACAGGTTATGGAGTGTCAGAATATAGTTTGGAACAGGATGGGTTCTCCCACTAGACAGTCTGAATACTCAGCCAGAGACAGCCACTTCCTGTTTGTGTAGCCTTGAGCAAATAATTTACTTACTCCACATTAGCTTCCATTTACACATCTCTAAAATGGCGACACCAGCAGCTGTGGTAGGAATCTCCTTCCACATTGTTCTGAAGTAAAATTCTCGACCCCGTGGGTACTTCCTAAGAACCACTATCCCTTCCCCTTCCCTTCTTCAGTCCTCCTTCCCTTCCCACTTTTTACATGCTCAGCTCAGTGACATTAAACACATCCATACTGTCTCACCATCATCTATCGTTTGCAAAGCTTAAACTCTGCACTTAACAGCTCCTCATATTTCTCCTCTCTCCAGCTCCTGTAGCCATTATTCCATTTTCCATCCTTTGGAATCTGACCATGGGAGCTGCCATACATAAGTGGAATTATGCAGTATTTGTCCCCTGGTGCTTGGCTTAGTTTTTATTTTTTTACTAAAGATTTATTTCCTTATTTTAAGTATATGAGTGTTCTATCTGCACATACACCTTTATGCCAGAAGAGGGTATCAAATTCCCTGTAGATGATTGTGAGCCACTATGTGGTTGCTGGGACTTGAACTGAGGACCTCTGAAAGAGCAGCCAGTACTCTTAACCGCCATGCCATTTTTCCAGCCTGGGGGCTTGGCTTTATTTCACACAGCATAGTGTCTTTAAAATTCACCCACGTGAGCAGGATTTAGCATTTCCTTCCTTTTTTTTTTAAGGCCAAGTCATATTTCACCTTGTTTCTGCTTCTCGTTTGCTTTTCCATTCATTTGTCTGTGGCAACTTAGTCTGATTCTGCCTCTTGATTGTTGGAAATGATGCTCTGACCATGGGGATGCAGATCATTCTTTGAGTCCTGCTTGAGCTTTTAATTCTTTCTGGTAGCTTAGTGCTTGCTCCCGTGGGAGTCCCACCAGACTGTTTCCACGCTTGCACCATTTCATGCTCCTACCAGCAATGAGCAAGTCTTGCAGCTTCTTGACCTCTTCATGAAGGATTGCTGTTTTTTAGTTTATTTTGTTCTACTTTTATGAGGATAGTAACTATATGGATATGAGGTGGGCAAATACATTGTGAATGCCACTTGACCTTGTTTTATTATGTGTATGATTGTCTTTGTCCACCACTACTTCTATTTCCAAATGTCTCCATGCTGGGAAAGAGAAATCTCTTGATATCATACAAAAGAGTCTTTAGAACACAGGATGTAGGGCTTCTTCCATAGGTGTGTCTGTAGAGTGAATAACGTTGGAAAACTCAAGAAGGAGGACATTGGCTAGAGTGACTGAGGGTGGACCTTCCTTAACAGATAAAAGTAATTAGATAACAAGCATCCACTGCCGGAGTACATGAAGGGAAGGTGAATTTCATTGGCGCATGTTGTATGACTGTGTTAAATACTGCACTCTTAGTATGTTCAGCCAATACATGTTAATCAAAACTAAATTCCCGCTCCCATTTTTAAAAACTGTAGATAGGAAAGCATTTCCCTTCTGGAAAATACGAGCCCGGGTCCTCAGTGAGGGCCTGAGAGGCTCATGCTGGTCATGCAGCTTTTTATAGTTTGCTATAACATCCAGCCGGAGACAGCCAAGGCCGCAAGCTTCTTTCTAGAGAGCCGCAGCCTCCGGCCTTGTTGTTCTTGAGAGGCACCTCTCAACCTGCATCAGTTGGCAGGGACAAGCGACATGTCTCTCAAGAGGTTCATTGTTGGTGAACCTGGGACGCCTTAAATTCTGAGAGGAAACCAAACCAAGGAAAAGCCACCTTCACGCTTCCTTGGACAAGGTTGATCTCAGAAACTAGGAATGGGGTGTGTGTGTGGGTGTGTGACTCAGAAACTAAGAATTGGTTGTTTGTGCGTGCATGCGTGTGTGTGTGTGTGTGTGTGAGTGTGTGTGTGTGTGTGTGTGTGTGTGTGTGTGTGTGTATGTATGTGTGAGATGTGTGATGTGTTTGTATGCAGGCATGTGGTACATGTGACACCAGACATCGGTGTCTGGTATCTTCCTCAGTCCTACTCTACCTTAATTTTGAAACAAGGTTTCTCACAGAATCTGAAGCTTGCCAATTTTGTCTTACTGGCTCAAGGGAACTCCTGTCTCTGCCACCTCCTCTTGCTACAGGATTATAACGGGATAGAACCCATTCAATCTCATCTTTTTCTAAGTGGGGACTAGGGATTGAAGTCGGGTCCTCATGCTCTCCCAGCAACTGCTGGAGCCAGCTCCCAAGCCCTTTCAGACTCGACAGGGCTTTGACTGCTGAGTAGTGCTGGCCTTTGTTACCATGCCCCCTCCCCCATGGATGCAGAGTCAAGCAGGAGTAGAGGCCCTTGGAAGCCTGTGGAACTGGAAGTACCAGACGGATCTCTCCTTGATTTACTTTGACCTCTGCCACAACCCCATGGAAGCTGGGGTACTAATCTCAAAAGGTACAGGCCAGAATTTATGGGAACAAAGTGGAAACAGAAACCATCTGGCCAGAGTGTATCATTATGCACATGCGTCTGCAAGTGCTTGTGGCTTTAGCCGTAGCCTAGTTGATTGGTATTTGCTAGTGACTTTTGTTGTAATTTAGTTAATTTGTATTTTGTGTGTTGTTTCATTTTCTTCAAACTGCACTCCCTAAATTTAATGTCACATTCAATTAAAGATGGGTAGAAGATAGGCATTACATTTCAGATGTTGAAAAGTGGGTTTAGACTTTCAGAAAATGTCACATAGTTGGTTTGTACACACTGCAGAAACTTGAGTTCCTGCCTGGCCTCCAGAATTTACTATCTGCCAAGCTTTCCACAAAAGCGTATTTCTCCACTTTCACTACAGCATAATAATACTCATTGAAAAGCATTGTGGGGACTGAATGGACAGGGTTTATTAAATATATATATCCTTCTCTTTTTAGTATCTCTGCTTCTTTTTTGTAGGTGGATACACACATTCATGTTAGCATCCAATGGAATATATTATGAATTGTATATATGTATATACAGCATACACAATATAGATTTGTAATATATATAACTACTGAATACAGAGTGATATTGACTGCCAAACTGATTATATTGAAAAGTGCCCAGAAGATTAGTAAAGCATATCTCTGGGTTTGTCTCTGAAGATGTTTCCAGAGAGGACTAATAGAGAAGGCCCCCTTTGAATGATGGCTATACCATCCTGTATGGAATGAAAAGGTGGAAAAAGAAGAAAGTCAGAAAACAAGGTAGCATCCGGCTATTCTGCTCTGTCATCCCCTCCCTTCCAGCTGGACTGAAATCCCTGAAACCGTGAGCCAAAACAAATAACTCATCTCCTAAAATTATTCTCACTTGTATTTTTTTTTTTGCCACTGCTATGCAAGTCTAACTAACTACAGTATGGAGATAAAAACCATTATGGTCCCTGAGTTCCTGGACTTGCAAGTTAATGCTTTGTGTTCTCTGGGTTTGCTACTGCTCATGGGAAATGCCATTAAGGAACCGAGTTTTATTTTGTTTCTAAAGATTTTTTGATTTTTGTTTTATGTATGTGAGGGTTTTACCCTTATGTATGTACCTGCATCCTATGAATGTGTGGTACCGATGGAGGCCAGTATAGTGGATGGGATAACTGGAAGTCATAGATGGTTGTGAGCTGCTATGCGGGGCCTGGAAACTGAAACCACATCCTCTATAAGAACGGAAGTGTTCTTCACCACTGGAACCATTTCTCTAGTCCCAGGAATGAGTTTTACATTCCAGTGAACGTCAATGAATTACAACTAAATACCCTACAACTAGCAAGCGGCACCAAACTCAGAGAAGAAGGCACAGGGCACAGAGGAGACATGTTTTTGACATGCTTGTGTTTGCTCTTTGTAAGACAGTAGAGATCTTGTCAACTAGACTCGCTCATGAGCTTTAGGTAGAGAGCACAGCATTTGCCCTTGCAGGGCAGTGGCTGGCAGATAGTGGAGTGGGTTGCTGAGAGACAGGGCCAGGAAAAGCAGTCTGATTCTAAAGCCTTGTGCTTTTAGATCATAGGGAAACCCAGTTCTGTGGGTAGGAAGGAGTGCTATGGGTTTGGATTCTGGGACCACTGGAGGCTAGTGGCGGGAAGTCAGTGGGTTTTCGGCTGATGGAGTCCATTTTCTCTGCTGGGTGGGAATTGAGGTCATCACTGAGGAAGAGGACATTAGGAAGCTGGGGAATTGAGAAAATTGAAAGCAGCCTTAGGGAGAAGATAAGATGCTGACCACAGAAATATTGTAAGTCTTTTAAGTAGATCTTATTTTTCTTAGATGAGGCAACTAATAAATGGGAGGTTAGACAAGAGGCACCATATCTCAAATCTAGGGAACAACCCAGCAGCACTGAGTTCTCACAGTTCCCAGTGCTGTACATCAATTGCTCTATGCACAGCTGCTTTCTATGTCTGACTCTCATGCAAATGCTATGTATGTATTGCTCAGTAAATTCTTGGTGTGCAGGATCTGCTGTTCACTTCATCCTTGTGTTCCCCACGGTGCCTGGCACAGCTTCATGCAGGAAGAGGAGGCACAACAAATATTTGCTGTGAAAGTGAGTGTTAGGAATATTTCCTAACGCGAGCTCCCCGCCGACACAAAATTCCCAATCAAGCCAAATCAAAACAAGCCAAATTAAGAAATATCCAGGTTTGATGGGAGTTCTGCACTCTCGGGTGGCCCGGAGGGGCAACCTGGAAGCTGCGCAAAGGTGACCACCAACCACCAGGAGGAGGGAAAAGAGACCCTGTGTTCCTCTTTCGAAGATCACTTAAATACCCTGGGGCATGGTCCTGACCCCACCCCCAGGGAGGGGTCAGGACCTGGCCTGCTGGGATTCGGAGTCCAGACCAGGCCTGGGGGCTGGGGCCTATGCTCCCAACTTGACATTCCAGACTCTTTGGATATTGGGGTGACAGAAAATTTGGGTGGCAATTATGACAAACATCTAGGCTCTCTTTGGAAAAAAGGGTGTAGACTCAATTCTGGCTACTTCCTGTGGGCACGGGGCGATGTGGGGAAGGGGAGAGCTAGGTGTCCAGGTTCAGCCAGAGGTGTGGCTGGAGAGGCATGCCATGTACTGTCATCCTGGAGATGGCAGGCATCTGTTCCTTGGGGGAGGTGACAAGGGTATCTAGGAAAAAAAAATGTTATCACTAAAGATGAGTGTGCCAGAATGAGGAGCAGGTAGGCCCTTCATTGTGGCATCCTGGAAAACCGGAAGGTGGAAGGTCCTGTCCACTGGACAGACCAAGTGTCTTGAGTAGGCGCCCGCTTGAGCCTGGAGAGATGGTACCAGCATGGTTGTCCCAAGAGCTTGGCAGCCGAGGGGGTGGTGAGGATTACCATGTGAGGCCCTGTCCATTGAGACTTGAGAGACCTAGGAGTTAACTGTTTGAGGAGTACTCTGTCCTCTGGGGAGAGCGGGGCAGGTTTAGGGGTATTGGGGTCCACTGGTGTGGTGGCAGGACGACAACTGTCAGCATGTGAACAGAGAAGGGACCTTAAAAGGGAGAGGAAGGGTAGGTACCCAGCAGTGGAGGAGTTTGAACTGGGAGGTAATGGTTAAGGAGAAAGGGCCTGCCATAAAGCAACTCAAAAGGGCTCAGGCCCATAGGGGAATGTGGGGTGGCCCTGAGGCGAGTCAGGGCATGAGGAGAAGGGAGGGCCAAGATAACCTGAATTCAATGGAGAGCTTGGTCAGCTGTTGCATAGTGAGTTCATTGGCCCTCTCGACCTTTCCCGAGAATTGTGGATGGTAGGGGGTGTGGAATTTCCAGGAGATGTTGAGAGCCTCTGACACAAGCTCCATGACCCTGAGCCACCAAACCTGCTGTTTCCCTGGAGACCGGAAACGCTTCTATCCATCCTGCCAATCTTTGCCCAGTTGGTGTCCACGATGCTGGTGTAGAGACTGATGTATGTGGAGAGTCCCTTGTGGTTTGGCCTGGGCACACATCTGGCAGGAGGAGTGAACCTGTAAAATAGAATCTTGGAGATGGGTGGGGTTAAAAGGGGCTCCAAGAAGCGGAACAAAACTTTGGGGAAGCGGCTAAGGATATCTCCAGTCCAGTAAAGGTGCTGGGCAAGCCGGTATCGCTAAGAAAGAATGAGAGAAAAAAATTGTCCTGCAAGATTGCAGGGCAGTGGCAAAGTTTTAAGTGGGGAGAAACAGGTCCCGTCTACCCCCATAGCTGAAATTGGTGAGGAGAACATAAGGCCCGAGTGAGAATAAAGTAATGGACTTACCTGCTACCTGCAGCTTCACCTTAGGCTTGGATAGGGTTACGGGATAAACCAAGTCTGGGCAGCGTCAATCCTCTGCAAGGCTGAGAAGTTTGAAGGCTGGCACAGTTTCACTTGCCGATGTTGGTGAGGCTGGACCTCCATGGCTTGGCATAGAGGACAAGCCCTCATGGGGGCATTGTGATTTCCAGTGTCCAGGTTGCTGGCAGATAGGGCACAACCTCGGAGCAGGTGTGGTGCAATATCATGCCACGTGACCATTTAGGCCACATTTGAAGCAGTTTGCCTGTGAGGTTGACTTAGACTGGGCTCCACCAGGTAGAGTCCTGTGGTTGGCTTCCTTTGTCCCCATTCCTGTGACCTTAGGGCAGCTGATAAGGCCTGGGCCTGTAGATTGTTGTCTGTCGGGAAGACTTAGCTTATTTTTTTTTCTTGGGCATTAAAAACTTTAAAGGCCATTTTCACCAATTCTCGTTTAGGAGTTTGGGGACCATCCTCAACCTTTCTTAACTCTTTCCTAATATCTCGTGCTGACTGAGAGATAAAATGGGTAAGCAGAGGATTAGTAGAAAAGGAGCATGGGAAGGGCTAGCCCAGTGAGCAGAGGGGGAGGGGCTGGCCCAGTGCGCAGAGGGGGAGGGGCTGGCCCAGTGCGCAGAGGGGGAAGGGCTAGCCCAGTGCGCAGAGGGGGAGGGGCTGGCCCAGTGCGCAGAGGGGGAGGGGCTGGCCCAGTGCGCAGAGGGGGAGGGGCTGGCCCAGTGCGCAGAGGGGGAGGAGAAAGAATGTTGCTTCACAGGAGGGGGTTGGGTAGTGTGGGCTTGAGGGACTCAGGGAGGGGCCAGTACCTCTGGCAGCATGGTGCTGTGAGACACTGGCTACTAAGGGGAGGGGGGCAAGAGCGCAGAGACCAAAAACCATGGACATCTGTAAGCTCTGTCCATTTGTATCAGACAGACAATTTAAAAAGATTTTTGTAAGAGGCTTACAGGGGCAACAGCAGACCTGGCTTTGAACTGTAAGTGCCCTTTCAGAGTCTATGCCCAACCACGTGGCCTAAATCCACTTTAGCACAACCGCCAAAATGGCTCTTAGGTCCAAATGGGGCTGCGGAGATTGAATGCCTGGCGTCCCAAGACAGGCAGATCTCTGCCTCAGCCAAGCCCAGTCCCGCAGGTTTGACTGTCGCTGGGAATCGGACCCCTGGCGTGAGTTCACGACTTCAGCAGGAATCCGAAAAAAGACAAAAATAAGTACAAATGGGTCCCCCCAAAACCCTATAGCATAGACAAGAAAAGGGACTCACCAAGACACAGCCGCTGCAGCCCAGAAGCCGGTTTAAGCGTGGTGTGGAGAGCTCAGACTGTAGACTAGGGACTTTCAACATGCGGCCAGCTGCATGGATAGGCCTGCCCTATCTCAGTGGGACCTCCAAAATGTTAGGACTATTTCCTAATGCGAGCTCCCCACCAACACAAAATTCCCAATCAAGCCAAATCAAAACAAGCCAAATTAAGAAATATCCAGGTTTAATGGGAGTTCTGTGCTCTCGGGTGACCCCAAGGGTGAACCTGGAAGCTGCGACCGCTGGGAGGGAGGAAAAGAGACCACGTGTTCCTCTTTCAGAAGATCACTTATACTTTGGGGTGTGGTCCTGACCCCACCCCCAGGGAGGGGTCAGGACCTGGCCTGCTGGGATTTGGAGTCCAGATCAGGCCTGGGGGCTGGTGCCTATACTCCCAACTTGACAGTGAGGGGGATGAATAGAGGAAGGGAAAATGAACAAAGTATGCATGATGAGCTCAAGCCTTTCTCCAATATAAGGGTGGACTGGGAGCAATGACCTAAAACCATGTGTAATGATGCACCATGGAAAAGGACTGCCTTGTGTGAACTTTAAGGATTATTATTATTATTTGGAGGCCTGACATAGCCTATGAGCTGACACTGGGAGGGTCCCTTTCACTAGTATGACTGACGTCACAGAGTTCATGTCCTTATCTTTCGTTCTCAATAAAATAAACAAATACTGAGATTGGCTATTGCTCTGACCTTGGGGATGAGTAAGACTTCCCAAAGTTAAACTTTGACAAAGATTTTCCCCCTGGGTCTCAAATTCTATCATTTTCTGCTATGTTTACTGATGATGTTACACTTTATCTACTCAGCAAATATGTAATTTAATTGAGAGAAAACATGTCAGGAATATATTGCATATAATTCTCTGTGTTTCCAAAGATTCCTGGAAGTGACAGAAACAGAATTTCTTAGGTCATCTGAAGTCAGCCAAGACAAAGCCAAGTGCAAACTTTAGTTCTGAATTCGGAGGCAAAGAGATATCTGTATGACATAAGACAAATAACGATTAAGGGTTTGATACAGGGAGTTAGTTGATCAGCTAGCTCCTCCTTATGATGGTTCTGCCCAGCTTTGAAATCAAATAGCTTAAGATATGTATCATTTAAGAATCAAAAACAGGGGCCAACAAGGTAAAGGGTAATGGTTCTTGCCTCAAAAGTCAAAAGATGTGAGTTTGATCCCTGGAACTCACTGTGTAGAGAACTGACTACTGAAAGTTGTCCTTAGACACTCCTCCCCCCATGTGCACAGTGCCACAAGTATACCTGCTGCACGTGTGCACAAGCCCCCCCCCCGTGTGTGTGCCTGCATGCATGTGCAAACCCCTCCTTATAAAAAATGGAGAGCATGTGTTGAAATAGATCACTTCTTTTTGTTTCTGAATTCTCTCTCCACTGTTCAGTTAAATTTATAGCTGATGATGGGAGAAGCCGTGGATGGACTGAGATTTTGTAGCACATACCATCACCATCACATGCTTTGGTGCCGATATCAGAGCTCCTGAGCTGAAACTCCCTAGAGAAAACAAAATACTTCTTGACATTGATGGTTTTGAGTCAACTGTGACATACAGTATTCTAGAAAGCCAAAATGGGCTATTTACAGAAGAGGTTGCATGGCTAAGCACCTGTAAGAACTCATTATGTGCACTGGAAGCTGAAATCTGACCATAGAAGCAATTCTTTTGATTTCCCAAATGGCTTCATAAAGGGTTTGAGTGAACTATAATTCCAAAATCCAAAGAAAATAAATTTTATCCAGATGTTGAGCCTGAAGACTCATGGTGCATGGCAAACAGAACTGGTATTTGTTTTGGGAAATATTACTACTGACTGCATCTACCTTTACAATAACGGTTACGTTTGCTTCTTCATTCCTGCTGTGGTCCCTTGTTCAGCCTCGAAATACCACTTCCCCGCTTCTGAGTGGCCAGCATTTCTGTGTTTGTCGACAATGCGCATGATTAAAATGATATTTTCATATTTCAGTGTAGTTGGAGCTCCTTAAAGCAGAGAGTGGTAAGTGCAGAAAAGGAGACGTGCAGTTCCCTAATGGCTCATTAGCATCACATTTGCAATTCAGATCGGCTCTAAATTGACTGAAATTTTTAAACACATAGCAGGCAGTTTAAACTAATGATTGTCTGGAGGTTCACCACTGACATGAACTAAGCTTCTGTTCAAAACAAATTGCAAATAATTCCTCCCTTAGAGTCAAAATGTCACTTTTAAAACTCCATGTTATTGCTAGATTTTTGTCAGCTATGTACAGAAAAAAAAATTCATGTATAGTGTGTGCTGTATCTTTGAAAGGACACAGAGTGACACCCTATTAAAAAGAAATAACATAACAACATGCATAAATATATATGAACCTACATTAGTTTCACTAGGAATCCCCACCCCCCTCCTCTCTCTTCCCCTTCAAAAATCCTAATTGTAAAGTAAAACACCCTTGGGGCAGTGGTAGGCCCAAGTTGCTTAGCAACCCTCAGCAGGTAGCCAGGCTTCAGCTGCAGCTGTCCTGATTCTTTCCTAAGAACCTTCTTATTACTGTTTGTGTTAATCTTTAACCAGGCTTTTAAACCATAGCCCTTTTCCTGGGTCTCTTGTCGTTAGATTGCAAGGACCCGCTCAAATGTTGTCCCAGAGGTAACGGTATTAAAGATGGCTATTGAATGCTGGAAGTGTGATAAGCCTTGAAAAGGGTTAGAATTGCATGTACTAGCTAACCTGATTTTGCATTCTTAAAAAGAAAATCATGAAGATTGTATCCCAGTAGGAACAATGTTGGGTGTTGGCACACAGCTTTAAATCTACCTTTTGCTCCCAGGCCATAAACTGCTTCAGGCCTCTTCCTCTGCAGCAGCTGCTTCTCTTAAGAGACCTTCAACCTTGCATTCTTCCACAAAGCCCACTTCAGGAATGCATTGAGAATGGCAGCCTTCAGCTGATTACAGTCTCTTTATGTAATTACGGGAGAGCCAGGTAGGGAGGTACAGAAGGGCAGAGAGATGTGAACACAGATATAACAAGGGGTTGAAGGGAAAAAAATCTAATTTTTGGAAGAAGTGTTTCTGCTCGAGGGGGGGTTTCTGTCAATCTGAAAGGTCTGTGGGTGGATAAGAAATCGACCAATTCCTTAAGGATAAAAAGTGTTTTTGTGGCCAAAAATAAAAGTGCTCTTACTTTTAATAGTGTCCAGATCTCTATTCTGCCATGAGGTTTGCATAAATTTCAGAAACTGTTAGGAACCGATGGCGATGAGCTCATAAAACATTTAAAAATGAGGCTATTTCTACATGCCTATCACACAGCAAAGGCATAAGGAGGAAGACAGCTGCCTGGAGGTTTTTCACTCAATCTCCTTCAGTAGATTAAAAAAATATATTTATACATATACATATATATACACGCATACACACACACACATATATGTATTCCTAAACGATTGACCTTTTGGACCCTCAGTCTCAGTCATGTAAAAGGAATTTAGGCTTTTCCTCATCATAACATTTGGTTACAGACCTGGTCTTATCAAGCAACATAATATGTGCCTAATAACACTGACTACAAGGTAGGGAACTGGAGAAAGGTCAGAGAATATGAGAGGGACAACAATTTTATGTTTTCTGAATCTCACTGAAGTTCCTATATATAGATAAAATCTTCAGACTTAGATTTAAACATAGACAAAAAAAAAGGCCCACTTTAACTCTTGATTTTGGAATCTCATTAATTTTCTTTCTGTTTGAAGATATACAGTAAAAAGATCTCTTGTTTGTTGCTATGTATGCCAAGTTAGCTGGGCCATTAACTCCAGTCTTCTTCTGTCTCACTGAAGGAGCTCTGGAATTATAGATGCATGCTAGCACATCCTGTATTACATGACTCCATGGGACTCCAATTTAGGTACTCATGTGCGACAAGTGCTTTACCCACGGAGGCATCCACTCAATCCCCAACCCCCATAATTCTTTTCCTTCCTTCCTTCCTTCCTTCCTTCCTACCATCTTTCCTTCCTTTATTCTCTCTCTCTCTTTCTGAAAGAATAGCTTTACCAACAAGTAGGCAGTCAAGTAACCATTGCCCAGGAGAGTGCATCTAATGTCATTCTTTTTTATTCTGTTCAGATCACATATGAGGAAATTTGCGTTATATTTCTGTTAAGGGAGCTGAGGTGGGGAGTTTGTTACAGAGTTTGAGACAGCCATATTTGGATGTTCTAAAGTCTCTGATATCACCCAAAGAAGGTTCCTGATGTGAAGTGGCACTCACAAGTGGTTTTTCATTTAGATGATGGATTTTTACTCCTAAGAAATTTTATACATATCATTTAGAACGAAACTCGTATTGTGGAATATTTAACTGTGTAAATATGTGTTACATTTGTTTATGCTTTGGAATATTACCTTAACTGTGTAAAGATATGTTACATAGTTTATGCTGCATTTGTTTAACCATGTAAAGATATGTTGCTATTTCACCTTGCTTGCTTAAGGCACCTGATTGGTCTAATAAGGAGCTGAATGGCCAATAGCTAGACAGCGACAGGATAGGCAAGACTGTTGGGCAGAGAGAATAAGTAGGAAGAGAAATCTAGGCAAGAGAGATAAGAATGAGAGAAGAGAATAAGGGAGAAAGAGAGGGACACGTTTGGGGCAAAGAGCCAGGTAGCTTCCAGCCAGCCAAACAAGAGAAGCAGTGAAAGTAATATATACAGAAGGAAAAAAGGTAAAACAACAACAACAGCAAATATAAATTTGTAAAAAGGTAAAAATGTAGATAAAGAAAAACAGATTAAAGTAAGAACTAAGCTAAGGCAGGGTATTCATAAGTAACAATAAGTTTCCATGTCATGATCTGGGAGCAGCTTGGTGGCCCAAAAGAAAGCCTGATACAAACTGTAATGTTAATATACTTCTTGTTTAAAGGCTAACCCCTGACTTTTGGGCAAGGATGATTTGTCTCTTGTTCTCTTGATTTTCCCCACCTGATTACACATAGTGCTTGTAGTGTGTACTGTGAACTCTGATTAGCTAGTACAAGGGTCTGCTGCCTAGACACAAAGGGTAGGAAAACTGCATGTGACATTTATATACTTTAATCAGAAGCTAATACTTCTCTGATTATTTCTTTTGCTAGAGAGCCCTCTGCCTTTGTTCCCATTCCTCCCTTGGCTGAATCACTTTTATAGAATATTCAACCTATATGCCATCAGACAGTAGTTTCAGCTTGCTTTTATCACCACACTGACTCCATGCATATATATCTTTATTAAAAACATATCTTCATTAGATTTTCTAAGAACTAGTTTTTTAGACCATGACAGTTTTTTTCAGTTTCAAATCCACTGTAACGTTTAAATACTGGGAATTTGAATGCAAGCATTCTTTCTGTGATACTATACAGGGAAATGGAGCCAAAGGTTTAAAATTAGATTGCTGCTCTTCTTGCTAGATGCTCAGGCATGGAAAGAGATAGTTGATATGCATTCCATTCCTACTTTCCAAGAGGAAATTGTCAAAGGTTTTTCCTTAAAAAGGAATTTTGTTTAAATTTTGATTCACTTCACTATTTTTGGTAAATATTAAGTTCTTAAACTTAATTTTGCCATACCAGGTACATATCATGTATTATAAATGCTAACAAAGGTTGAAATGTATGTAATTGTCTTCAATCTGTTTATAATAAATATGTCAAAGGAATGCATATACCCAACCGTGATAAAAAGATAATTGTTGAGGAACGCTTACCATTAGGCATGACATAATCTTTGTCTTCTTCAATTCTCAGCAGCAACAATGAGATCCACTCAAGACTGGGGCCATTAACTTTTTCTCGGGAAGGTGGGTCTTATGAGTTCTAACCCTTCTTGGGGACATATAATCAATTAATAATTGTTGGGAAAAGGAGATATTTTCTTCAGTGGTATAGGTGCTCATAAGTTTCTTCCTTGCCTGTAAATACCCCTCACCCATGGCCCTGTAAGTAACCTAGGGTAAAATCATTGGATCAACAAGCTATATTTTAGTGGAATTATTTCTTTGCTCTGTTGTTGATGTATCATATCTGGGGTGAATAGTTTGTCTCTGTGTGAGATACTCACACAGTGCTGGGTACCTGAATGTGGGGAAAGACAGAACCAAAGTTGAAGTTAGGAGGAGCACTGCTACTGATGATAAGATGTGCAACTGAAGCTTAGCTGCCTGTGGGTGGGACATTCACGGAGGAAATCCCAATGTCGTCATCCTTTCCCGTGTGGTCTGGAATGACATGTGTTGTGGGAATTCATTCAGCCAATAGCCTTTGAGACACCAGCCCATTAGGGTGTGGTCTGAGGTACTGTAAGTATAGACAGGAAGCATGTTTACTCTCTTTTTTCCTTTCGCTTGGTTGGCAGCCTCAGCATCCAGTGAGCAGAGGAACCCAGTGGCTTTCTATTGTGAGTGATTCCCAATAACTTTTGTTATCTTTTATTATGGGCTCTTGTGGACCTCTTTTAATTATTATACAACAGGCGTGCTTTCTTACTGGTGTTGCTATTAGGTCATCCCTCCTCTAAGAAAAAAGATACGCAGATAAATGGGGATTGACTATGGGTAGAATCCTAAGATGGTCATCAGGTATGGAGTGGCAAGCATCTTTGATGAATGGGAGTGCCCTGTGAGAAGGAGGAGCCACCAAAAACAGTTGAAGGAGAATATATTAAAGTCCTTGAAAGTAGCATTCACAAGATAGCACTACAAGGCTGACATTAGTTTTGTGTCCCTTAGTCTAGGCAATAAAACATGCAACTGAAGTTCAGCTTGTGCAAGGGAGGAAGTACAATAAGAAAAAGACATGTCAATGTTATTCTCTGCATTAGTCTCTGACTTGTCATGAGGCTGTGGGGCCTGAGGACAGATGAGATCAATATGAATATTGTAAAAGAAGATAAACTGGTGGTATAAATGCCCGTCTCTCCTCCTTAAGGCAAAACTTCCATGATCTGAGGTAATATAAAGGAAGTCAGTCTCTGTTGGACTGGTTATGTGAGCCATTAGGAGACTTGGTTTTCACTAGCTGGAGTCCCTGTGGCTATCAGGAACTGGGTGGTGGGGAGTATAGAGGAAGGACAGCCATTACAGTCATTGTTGACAGCACTAGGCAGGAGGGAAGTGTGTTAGCTGGAGTCCCTGTGGCTATCAGGAACTGGGTGGTGGGGAGTATAGAGGAAGGACAGCCATTACAGTCATTGTTGACAGCACTAGGCAGGAGGGAAGTGTGTTTGGTTTCCAGGGTGCGAGGCCAGATGGAACTTTGTTAACAAGAGAGTTAAGGAAAAGATTAGAGCTGGCAAGATGTCATAGTGGGCAAGGATGCTCAGTGCCAAGTCTTAGGACCTGAGGTCAATCCCTGGAGCCCCCTGGTTGAAGGAGAGCTGTAGCACAAATAATTAAAACCCAGAGACAGATATTGGGGTTCAAACTGAAGATCAGAAAAGCAAAACGGTCAAGCCACTTTAAAAGCCTCGCCTCTACCAACGCGGGGCAACTGCAGACTGAGCCTCGAGCCTCTCTCTCCTCCTGCCTTATAGTCCTCCTGCCTTATAATCCCTTTAGTGCTGGGATTAAATGTGTGTGACTCCCTAGTACTGGGATTGAAGGTGTGAGCTGCCACCACCTGGATCTGTTTCTGAATTGATCTTGTGTACCCCAGGGTGACCTTGAGCTCAGAGATCCACCTGCCTCTGTCTCCCAGATCCTCAGACTAAAGGTATGTGACACCACTGCCTGGCCTCTAGCGGCTTAGCTTTACCCTCTGATCCTCAGGCAAGCTTTATTTATTAAAACATGAATGAAATAGCACTATAGAGAGCATTGACTACACAAGTTGTCCTCTGACTTCCACACATGCCCCATAGCATATATACACCCACACAAAACCTGCATACACAAAATAAATAAACATATCTATAATTTTAGAACAAAAGAAAGAGGTTGATTCAAGAACCTGAGATAGCTAAAGAAATTCAGAGGGGCTAAGCAGAAGAAAAAACAAGGGGCCAAAGAGGCCTGTCTGAGTCATTTGAAAAGAAATGGAGATTTGCCTTGAGTTTGTGATATCTATGCTCTGATGCTAGGAAAGCGTGAAGGTCATGGGAACCTGAGAGGTGGAAGAGATTATGAGGAACACAGTAGATAAGAGAGATATTTTATTTACTCGAGATGGAGGCTTCTAGGCAGGCAGCCACCAGTGGTCACCAGGGCTAACACTAGCAAATATGACCCACCGACTGGTTGCATGGTGGTAGGTACACAGGCCTCCAGACAAATATCCATATGCATACTGGTGAAAGTCAAGGCTCCAGCCTCTGACCTCAGGGCCATGTTTATACAGGAGTAGCATTCTGTCAACAAAAGTTATTTATAACCAATTGCATCACTGTTTACTTTGGGGTGTCTATGAATATCCAATGTCAGTCATTTTGTGCTGACTCATAGACCTCCCATGTCTAATGTCAGCCATGTTTTAACTGACTCATACTGGATTTCTCTCTCTGCGCACTGTTGTCCAAAGATAAACTAGCCCTAGTGACTTTCTGTTCCCTACACTGGATCATTTGCAAGCAAATGGGAAAGATTTGTCTTCAACCAGATATTTTAATAAAAATCTTGACCAAAAGCCAAATTCAGTTCTGTGAGCCTCAGTACTGCTTCAACGCTAGAACAAAAGTTTAGTGAAGATATAAATGATAGGGAAGTGTAAGTAAGGAAGACTAAACTTGGCCCAGGCGTGGCCAGTTATCCTTCCAGAGAAAGCTGTGTGCATTTTTCTCCTGTAAGAAAGTATACTGAAGGTGGAAATTGCTCATCCAGCCCCAGGCTTCTCAGCTGTCAGGTGTGGCCAATGGAGATCAGCAGCAAGCTGAAGCTCAGAGGCACAGCTGGCCAGGTTCCAGCCTCCGGTGTGGGCACAGCAGATGAGAGCATGGTTGTTCTCCCTCATGGCCCAAGGCTAGTCGGAGGACGAGAGCTAACCTTGGCCTTACTGGTCCTGTGGGGGGAGAGAAGGATGAGAAGGATCCCTGCAGCCCCATGGCGGCTCTCCAGGAGAAAGAAGTGGCATGGATCATAGACAATGATTGTGGACTGTGGAGGGCTAAGGTAGTGCCCTTTATTTCCTCAAGGCTATATTCAATATTAACGAATTTTTTTCCTGCTGTATTTGGATCTTGTGATCGGTTTCCCTAGAACTTTCTCGGAATGGAGAGTATTGGACCTTCAGTAACCCTGTTCAGCTTTTCCAACAAAGGTTACATGTCATGAATAATATAATGGTAACTTTGGGGTATTTTACAGATGTAGAAAAGCATCTGAAAACCATACAAACACCGATAAGGGAGCAGGCATGGGAAATCAGTTTCTATAGGGTACAAGGGCTCTAGACACAGTTGTGAAATTATTGGGAGCCCTTTGGTATGGTGAGGTATACCAGACACATAACAAGGCAAATAAGAAAGTCCCTTCGACATCTTATACCTATTAACATTAAAACAGAGTTTGAAAGAAAGTAGTGTGTGTGTATGTGTTTGTGTAAAAAGATATGCTCAAAGCTGTAATTCATTGAATGAAGATCCCATTGTACTTGGTAATCTACCTTCTGACAAATTGTTGACCAGGGAGACTCATGAAGTCTCAAACAATACAGGCTATTGCCATTGCTGTTGGGTACCCAAGAAAACAAGATAAGACCCAATTCCTAAAGACACAAAGTGCTTTGGTTGTAGGATGTGAGAAACCAAGTCAGAAGCTTCTCTGCTGGTTACTATTCACGGTGCCAGAATTGTTGGGCAGAACTGTCAACACTCCTGCTTGACTGTAGACTGTACATGCTATGCTCACAACATGTCAGGCCAATGTACCTGCTGGACCAGCCAAAGAACAACAAACGGTCTACAAATACCTACTTTCTGAAGGGACTTAAGGCTTACTCCATAGGAGGAGTTCCATTAGATACCATAAGTCCTGTCAAAAGTCCGTGGGTGGGGAGACTATAGGTCCTAGTAGGTTGACTATTATCATTGTTTTTCTAAGAGGATATGGCATACCTGTCAAATTGCCTTCTGAACATTTGTGTTTACTTTTCTGGATTACTACTCTTGTCACACTTGGTCAGGAAAACTTTGTGCAGTGGGAAGTGCTTACTGAAGAAAATCATCTTGTTGAGAGTTAAGTGCCTGTTGAATGCTCATTCCTAAATGGGACAATGGTACCACCTCTGCAATACTCGGGCACTATAACAGAAAAGCTGGGGATAGGAAGGGATGTTTTGAAACACTGTTGGGGGAGGACATAGCATGAAGATTTCTCTCTTGAACTCTCTGAAACTATGGTTAATAACCAGTCTTTCATATTAACTCTTCATCATGGGGTTGGTAAAGGGCTCATGGGACCCCCATCCCTCCTGAGGTTTTTCAGGTGGCTGAGGGGTGCCAGGAGAGAGAAAGACATTGTCTTCAATGATGAAGTTGCTCCTGTGAGGAAACCTAACTAAATTTATTGGTTCACTAAGCTGGACTTGGGTAGAAGGAGTTCTTTGTTTCTGTCATAGGTACCGTATCTGGGATAAAAAAAATGTTTATTTGTGTTCCCAGGAAAAGTTCACAAAAGAGAAATATGGTTGAATAACTTGGATCTTTTAGGACTCATACTGCAAAGAATTTTAGTAATTGAAAAAATATATACATTCTTTAGTTGAAAAAAGATTCAAAATGAATTTTAGTAAATTGTTATATAGACTTTTTAGTTTTTTCTATAGTTCATTGGTTAGTTTATTTAGCTATAGGTATATCTACTTATTTAATTGAAAACTATTAAGTATTCATTGTGGCTCCATTTATTTTTGTGTCTTGATGAGTGATTCAAATGCTTTTAAAGCTTGCTTCTATTTTCTATAGTATCTTGAGTGAGCATAAAAAAGTCTTTGCAATCAGAAAGAAAATAAATGGATATTTAAATATGAAATTAAACTAATTTAATTCTTTTTGGATTATAGCAATATAATTAAGAGGTTCCTGAGAGATTTTGCATAATTTTTCCTTGTCTTTAAAAAGGCTATTGTTAGAGAAACTACTCTTAGCCTGGTGCTGTTGTTCAAAGGAGGGTTTTAAACAGTTATTCTAGATGAAGGACAGAGGCTATTGTCTTTACCACAGATAATGAAAAATGAGTTATAAGAAGATAGGCACAAAATCAAGGGACATTGTCCCAAGTGTGTATAAATTAAATAGCTAATTTTCAAAAAGGTCAAATCTAGGGTCTGCAGATGGGTTTGACAAAAGGAAAAATTGCAGGGATATTTTTCATTATGGTTAAACAAAAATGCACTTAAATGATGCAGAATGCAAGAAGTAACTGCCTGAATGCTTTTATCTAAGGAAATGATTAATGGGTACTTTGGAGAGAAATACACAAAGAGTGATTCTGGGATCATAAAGTTCCAAAAGAAGCGGGGAAGGAGTTTGATCCCCAGACCCATGGGGTCTAGATCTATTACCAAGGCTTGAACAAGTTATGTGATCTCTCTTGGTTTTGATTTCTCTGCATATAATCTCTAAAACTTTACAGTCAAGGCCAACTGATTTTTTTTATAAAGTTTTGTATTTTCCCCATTTCCCATTATACCGTAGCATAGATCAAGAAATCAAGGTTATAATTCTGAGTCTCGGTACAAGATGTTGGTTCATTTTGTGGCTATCTGAGCATCTGCGGCAATCATTAGCATTCTTTGGTGGCTAAGAAGACATTCTCTCCAACTAGGGAAGCCAAGTATCATGGAAAATAGGCCATTGCTCATACAATCCCTCTTGATTTCCAACCAGGAGCGTTTAATCCTTAAGAACACTGTCTCCACATGTGGAAATGGATCATCTTTCATAAAGAGCCGGAGTGCGTGTGTGATGGGAACGAGCATGTGCTGCTGATGATAGTTACTCTGTTTTGCGAATCAAGCATCTGTCAAATATATCTGATGTGTATTTGTCTACGGGCATGTATACCTGGAAAGGTTCTTAGATGATAGGTACGCACGAATACCTTAGCTTCTAAAATAACTTCCTCAGAGCATCATTGGCCTGAAGCAAGTTGTACATATTTTAATTGCATAGTTTATTTTAAAGTAGGTATATATGCATAAACCTCACCAAAGCCAAGTTAATAAATACAATTCCAAATGTTTTTTGCTTTCCCTTTGTAATTCCTCTGCAAACTCATGTGGTACAAGAATGACCAAAGCTTCTTCTCCTTTTTGCTTCATGGCTAACCAATTATTTTAATCACCATCAGTTGAAAATCTGTTCTTTTTCTTGAAGTTGTCAAAATTCAGTTGTCCGGACTGTTTAGAGTTATTTCTGGAACGACTTCCCTGTTTCATGGATGCAATTATCTCTATTTAGGTGGGTACCCTGTCTTGATTGCTGCAGCTTTAGAACAAGCCTTGGAGTTAGAGTGCTCTGAATTTATTCCCCTCCCACCAAGTAGTTTGGTCTTGTTTATTTTCACATGAATTTTAGAATGTGTCAATTTTATGAGAAAACCTGCTGAGATTTATATTGGAGTTGCATTCAATATCTTGATCAGTTTGGGGAGAATTGCCATCTTAATGATACTGAATTTTCTGGTTCATGAACACACTATATTTTTCCATTTATTTAGGTCTTCTGTAAAGTTTTCTGATTTTCAGTTTTTAAATCTTGCATATCTTTTCTTGAAGTAATCCATGAATATTTCATATTGTTGATGCTTGTATTATTAATAATGCTTATTTTAATTAACTTTAATTAGCTTTAATTTTAATTTAATAGGGTCTGGTAGATAACCCAAGCTAGTTGGAACTCACCATACAGTTAAGATTGGCTTTGAACTAGAGGTTCTCTTGTCCCAGTGAGCTAGGGCTATAGGTATGCACCACCATGCCTGGCTTTAACGAATTTAAATTTGCTAATTTGCAAAAGGTACAATTAATTCTCTAGCATTGATTTTTGGATTTGGCAATAGTATGACATTTTATTTCTGTTTATTCTACTGTTTTCAGGATAAGTTTCATAGTGAATTAAAAGAGTTTAACTTTTTACCTCCAAATACTGATGGATCTTTGAATGTTTTCTGGTCTCATTGCATTCTCTGGAACTGTCAGTAAACTGTCAAGCATAAGTGGTGACAGTGGGTCATCTTTCCCTGTTAATGATGCAGAAGTTGTAAGTTCCCATTCTGCTCTGTTGTTCAGCAATTACCCAACACTCCGACTTCTGCACCATCTTCAACCAACTCTGGTTCAAATATGATAGATTTCAGCTTCACTAGGAAGTTCTCCATAGTCTGTCTGTACAGACACAACAGATTCTGGGCTGTCCAACCTGCCTACCAAAGAATGGACTTGCCTGTGCTCTCATTTTCCAGCCTTGATCTACTTGTGATACGGAAAGCTCATTTTGTTTGCATTTTCTACTTGTCCCACACATGTGAGTGAGCTCTGGCCCAGATCATCTATTGAACTGCTGTGCCTTACAGTGTATTGGAAGCACAACTTTCCAAAGGAGTATTGATTTATTCTCAGGGTGATACTTCTGCTCTAGATAGTTTTAACTGCTAACTTAGTCCAGAGTCACCTGAGAAGGGAGTCTCAGGTTAGACATTGTCTAGTGAAACTGACCTCAGGGCATGTCTGTAGACAGCTGTCTTGATATTAACTGCTGTAGGAGGGCCCCACATCATGGTTGAGTAGCCCTGGGATGTATAAGGAAGCTACTTAAGCATGAGCTTGTGAAGAAGCTATCAACTAGCACCCTCAATAGTTTTGTCTTCAAGTTCTTCTTTGAGTTCTTGATCTGACTTCCCTTAATGATTGACTATGCTCTAAAAGTATAAGACAAATAAATCCCTCCTGTCCTTAAGTTACTTTTGGTAGTCACAGCAACAGAGGTGAACTAGAACAATATCCTTCTATATCTGTCCCTTCTTGATTAGTTGACCTCAGACTGAGAGTTCTATTGATATCAATGCCCTTATTCCTTTTTTTTGAAGATTTATTTATTTATTATGCATACAGTATTCTCAGTACTCTGCCTGCATGTCAGAAGAGGGCACCAGATTTCATTACAGATGGTTGTGAGCCACCATGTGGTTGCTGGGAATTGAACTCAGGACCTTTGGAAGAGCAGGCAGTACACTTAACCTCTGAGCCATCTCTCCAGCCCTGGATGATTATTCTTTATATCAAAGCTTCTCTGTTCATTTTACTGTGTGTTTTATGTTTCCTAAGTAGACTCTTACCAGTACAATACTTATGAATCAAAAATTTATTGACATCTAATGTACATAAAATAAATAAAAAACATACAATTTAATGTTATGGTATATGACTATAACTGTAAACCACAATAAAATTAATCAGCACGTTTTGTCTTCTCTCTACATTTTTTAATGCTTTCTAGTATTTTGGGGATCATGTAAAGAGAGTAGGTCAGGCATAGTGATACATACTTGTAATACCAACAGTTTGGAGGTTGAGGCAGGAGAATGATGAGTTTTAGACTAGCTTGGGATTGAATTCCAGATTAAGATGAGCTAGGGATATGTTTATCTGGGCTCATCAGGGTAGGCTCATGTGACTTCCAGTTCCACATGTCTCTTTTTGTGACTGTCATGCTGATTGACTTTTGGAATTAATACACTCTTCAGTATCTGGAAATGGCATGTCATCACAATTTGCACATGCCTTGTGGCATTGAACAAGGTGAATCATGAAGAAAAAATAAAAGGCTGCATACACAATTATGTAGGGTAGGACCTGGGTATGAGAAATTGTCCTAAATCTTAAATGAATGTGGTAGATGCTTTCCAAATTTAGTACCACAGGATTTGGCAAAATTACAAGTCATGCATAATTTAGCAAGAAGTCAAAAGAATCATTTTTAACTATCAACAAAAGAAAACTTTGATTAACTATGCTTGAAAAGAGACTATATTATCTAGTCTCTTTTGAAAAAAATTATAATTGTTTTGTCCTATTAAATAACAAAGAGATTAAAGCAAAAAATTTAGGACAAAATTCATTATAGAGGTGGATCTAAGAAGTTATTTAAAAAAATATTATTTTTCTTGACCATATAATGTTTACAGCTTACATTAAAATTTGCAAAGTGAACTCTGTTTTGAATTATTTTTTCATTTTAAATACTCATTTTCATACCTATTTTTGTATCCATAATTTTGTCTTTTCCTTAAAGTAAGACTTCAAACATGTATAAATGTTGGGTCCCATAAAAAACTGGGTGTGAATAGTTTGAAATTCACTTTTTATATTTATAATGACTAGCTCAGCATGAGGTATAGTTTATGGTCACCGTCTGAAGTAGGACTCTGAACACTGACAAGGATTATGATGATCAAAGTTGCCTTTCTTATAAAAAACTGCATAAATTGAGAACATATGTCACATAAATACAAAGATATGAAACACATACTGTAAAACTGAGGGCAACGTTATTGTTATTTGTCTAATTTTCAATGATATTTTCATAGTTGTTTTCTCACTTAAGCTTAGCATTGCAAATGACAGTTACAACTGGCAGGTTACAAATGCTCTTATTCTTTATAAAAGATAGTATATTCCAAGCATCACAAAGCACAGATTAAATCATGTAAACATATTTATTACATTTTGTTTGCTTATTCTGAAAGTTTATTGATTTAAAAAGGCTTATTTTCCTCTTATTTTTATGCCTCTTTCTAGTTTGCAGAGATCTAGTAGCTTCTTTTTTCTCTTATTTGCCTTTCATTTTTTTTTTTTATAATACAGCTGCTCAATCTCAAGACAAAGAGCCCTTCTGTCAGAAAAGGGTTAAAGAACCGACTAGAATAGATTCAAAGACTCTAATTCCCAATTGGAGGAGGCCACAGCCATGGTATCAGAGGGGGCATGGGAGGCTGAGCAGGAAATTGTGAGTCTTGCCTTGTGATTGGGCATCATTATCCTTCTGTTGTCTAGGAAGATGATTGGTATAATTAGCAGCAAATGTCACGGGCAACTGTAATTTACCATTCACTGTAACAAGCAGCACTTCACTGTTTTCAATGCTTTCTCCCACCTCTCACCTGCCCACCAAGTTCTCCTGTCCACTCTGTCGAAACAATCAAATATGGAATAAAACCTCTTTGTTCCCAGCCATTTATGTATCATCATATATTTAGAGCAGTAACGTGACTGTTATTTTTTTTTAAGGCATTAAATGGCCACTCTCTGAAATTTCAGATGTTCTTTTTTTCTAAATTAAAGTCCCCTTAAAATAAAAAAAAAAAGATCCACAGAATTTTATAATAAGAGTGTTAGAGGGTTCCTTTACAGTTATTTGAAGACTATTTCTTATCAACTTTATTTCTAAATAGTGTACAAAGTGATGGTTTACTAAGTAGCACACTTGATCCTTTAAAACAACTTTGTACCTTTAGGGCTTATTTGTATTGTATTTCAATTCCCTATTCAATTCATTATATCAATTCTGAAGAAATATGCATGGGTCATTAAAGTATAGAAATAAAATACAAAAGACAGTATTTTACAAGACATTATGTGATCAACTCTTGAAGATATTTGCCTAACATGTGATGTAGGATGTCCTGTATATGTGTTGCTTTATTGGTTGATGAGTATAACTGTTTTGGCCAGTGGATTAGCAGAGTGAAGCCAGGCAAGAAATCTGAAGAGAGATAAAGAGAGAGTGGGTGGAGTCAGGGAAACACCTTTAACTGCCAAAGAAGACAGAAGCCAGAACCTACCAGTAGACTACAGCCTTATAGTGAAACACAGATTGATATAAATGGGTTAATTTAAGATGTAAGAGCTAGCTAGGCATACACTAGAGACATTGGCTAAACAGTGTTGTAATTAGTTTAGTTTCTGTGTGATTATTCGAGTCTGGGTGACCTAGAAATGAATGAGCAGTCTTTTACTAACAAATGGTGCCACTGTCTGGGTCATGGATCTATATAAGACCTAGAAAAGCTTAAAAAAAAAGAGTATTTCTAGACCCACAAAAACAGGAGCCATGTACAGCTTCTTGGTAGCTGCCTTTCTTCAGCTCTGCTGGTGGCGAGCAGAGGTACTGCTCCTTTGGAGAAGTCTTCCTGACTCAGCATTAGCAAGAAAACTGTATAGCTTTTTTTGAGAGACAGCGTCCTGGTTTGTACTGGCATCACGAATAGCTCTGGCTCTTTCAGGAGGCCAAGCACTTAAATGGGGTTTGTGGGTAGCAAGCTGTAAGTTACTTGGTGGCAGCATGGGCCAGCTGCTTCCCAGAGCTGGTGGTGAGCTACCTCCACCATTTTAAAATGAGAGAGGCGAAGCCAGCATTCAGGGTTGCTGCAACCACAGTGCTTTTCATTTTAAAATGCTACTTGTCAGAAAAGGATTTAAGATACACAATAGGACAGATTCAGACACAAAAGACTTCTAAATAAGACATAGTGTATTTAAAATCTGTACATAGGCTTGGGAGAGAGAAGGAAAAAAGTATTAATAAGACAAAATTTTTAAAGAGACAGTAAAAGTAATATAAAAGAATAAAGTCATAGTTTAAAGGAATGAATAAAAATAAGCCATGTATAGATGGAAAATACACAGAGAGTCTGGATTATGTATATTATTGTGTTTTCTTTGAATATTTTAACTGCAGAGAGATATTTGATTCTGGAGGCTGCTAAGTTAAACCAACAAAAAGATATCTTGACTTCAAAGATACCTTGTCTGAGGATATATTGCTTTGGAAAAGAGGTTCTGCTTTTGCTTACACAGAGGATAAGAACCTGTGACTTCTTCCCAGGCTAATGTGGCTTGATGGAACAAGGCTCCAAAAGGTATCTGTGACCCTAAAAATACTTTGCCCAACAAACATCAGGAAGTAGTTTGTAGAAAACAATGCCCAAATTTGCAAAATGATTGTTTATAAATATTTGCTTTCATTTAACGGGTGATATGATATAGAGATGAATACTTTGCATTGGTATGGAACTTGGTCTATTGATACAAATTTAAGGTTGATTTGCTACACTATGTACATTTATTTCTATTCTTGTTTAAGGTATTGTATTTGTACAGCTTATTTAAAAATGTAATGTATAATTAAGAAATATGGGATAATAGTCATCTGTAATAATCAAACTTTTAATTATGTTAGTTATGTTTTCTAGATATACAGAGATGTATTTCAGTTAGATAATCTTTAACACTCCAAAGGCCTACAGAATATGGCATTTAAAATGTTTTAAGAACTTAGATTTTTCTTGACAGTGAGACATGTCTGCTTCTGGCAGCACCAATTACTTCAAGAGGAAGATGGGCATTAAAGAGTCTCCTTATGGAGTTTGCTAGTCATCTGGGCAAGAAACTGGACTTTCCTGCACTGCTTTATTATACTGTATGAACTGGACATGCAGGACCTACAAAAAATGTGATTGCTAAACATTCCAAAAGATGGGATGGTCCTTTAGGGTTTCTGCTTCACAGAAGAAACTGCAAGACATTCTGCAGGATACAGAAGAAAGTGACTGACAAACTGCCAAGATAGGCAAAACAGTCTTTCAAATTTCTTGCTTCATGGAAAAGTCTGCCAGGTACTATAGGCCTGTAGGCTGAAGACAGATGCCCCAACATTACAAAAGAACTTTGGGTGACTGTCCAGTCAGCAAGATGTCTCTGTCAATTCTAGAACTTTGAAATTTGCTTAAAATGTACTTCCTGTTTATGTAGGTAATATTATATCTTTCTGGGGTCTTTGATGGAGTTGAAGACAAATAGTTATAATTATAGTGTTCCTTAGTTATAATAAAAGATAAACTAAATATAAAACTTTAAACACACAAAGAAATATTGTTACTATAATTCTTGCTTGATAACTGTTTCATATATGTAATTTTCCTATGTTAAAGCTAAAGTCTTTCTTTTTAATTAGACAGAAAAGGGGAGATGATGTGGGATGTCCTTCTGTATATGTGTTGCTTTATTGGTTGATGAGTAAAGTTGTTTGGGCCAATGGCTTAGCAGAATAAAGCCAGGCAGGAAATCCAAACATAGATAAAGATAAAGAGAGAGAATGAGTGGGAGTCAGGGAGTCGCCAAGTAGCTGTTGAAGGAGAAAGACACTGGAACTTACCAGTAGACCACAGCCTCATGGCAATACACAGATTGCTAGAAATGGGTTAATTTAAGATGTAAGAATTATTGGCCAAACAGTGTTGCCATTAATATAGTAGTTTCTGTGTGATTATTCGGGTTTAGGCAGCCGGGAAATGAACGAACAGTCTCCTACTACAAAGATGCAATGTTTTTAGGCATTTGTTGAACAATGACATAGTTGCTGAATCACTTTATTTTATTACTTTTTTTCTTGAAAAAATGTCACTGGTGTACACTCATCATACATGCTGATGGATTTATAAAGTTAATTTCCTTCATATAGTGTTATGGACTCTGGACATATTCATTCCCATATCCTCTCCCATCTCACTCCTTCCCATGCCCCATATCCTCTAGCCTTCCTTCCCCATTTTTGTTATCCACTCTGGTGATAGACTCTTGGGCTGATTTCAGAACTGGCCATTTGTTAATAATCTTCACAGCATGGATGTGCAGATAGCTATGTGAGACGTTGGCTTGCATTGCTTCAGGCCTATGCCCAAGAATGGTGTGGGTATACTCACAGTAATTCTGACTTTAGTCTTTTGAAGAAATTAAACTTAAGCCCACTATCATCAACTCTGTCTCTAAATTTTCTCCCCTCTTTACTCTTCCAGAGCATTTGTCCCTCCCACTCTTTTTCTCTTTGTCTTGGTCTCTCCTGTCCTGCCTCTGTCTCTTTCCTTCTCTCCCTCCCTCTCCCCTTCATAAACAAAAAAACTCCTAATCTGTTACTGAGAGTACCCTGTGACTCTGAATGTTTCTCAGTTTTTTGTTTGTTTGTTTGTTTGTGTTTTCAAGATAAGACTTCTCTGGCTGTCTTAGAACTTGATTTGTAGACCAAGCCGGCCTCAAACTCACAGAGATTCAACTTCATCTGCTTCCTGAGTCCTGGGATTAAAGGCATATGCCACTACCCAGCTTTTTTTTGTTGTTTGTCTCTCATGACAGGGTTTCTCTGGCTGTCCTAGAATCTGTTTTGTAGGCCAGGCTGACCTCAAACTTAGAGATATGATCTCTCTGTCTTAAATTAAGGTTCCAGACCTCTGTAATTGAGTCTGAGATGGTTCTGAGCCTTCAGAACAGATTTTGCATTTCCTGTCCTGTTCTTTTTTTTTTTGTACTAAAATTAGTGTCTTTCTTTCCCTCTGCTATCTTTGCTGTGGGATTGTTATTCTCCAATTATGTCAGGTTTATTTTTCAGAGATCTTGAACCCAATGCTTTAATGTCTTCTTCTTCCTACCTTCCTTGTTTTGGAAACAGATTAGTTTTGGATCTGTAGCCCAGGCTAGTCTGGAACTCACTATGCAGTGAATGCTAGCCTTGAACTCATAATAATCTTGCTTCTGCTTCTCAACTGCTGGGGTAATCAATGTGAGCCATAATTTCTAGCTGTGCTACTTTTAAGTCAAAGTAGCTAATGTTTGCTTCTTTAATTATTTGGTACTAGGGCCTGAATTCAGTGCTCTTTTATCCTAAATAATCTCTCTACTATTGAACTACACTCCAATCCTCAGGGGCTTTGGATTTTACACTCTAGTTAGATGAATATATATAATCTATATTTTTAGGTAACACACAATATATTTATAACAGTAATTAAATAAGATAAAAAGTCAGTGAATGGATAAATAGCTCATGCACCCAGAGTAATGGTGTGTCCAACACTGCTGAAAGATGTGGGTAAGATCACATACCACACTTATGTTCAAGGACAGCTACTGGTTTAGGTTTGACTTGTCTTCCTACTTCAGTCTCAAAGTGATTTATATATGAGGTCAAGATGTTTGTAGCTTGGTGATCTCAGTGTTCTTACTGACACATTTCAACAATCATGTGTATGTATGAATTTTAACCATGGGCAGTGGCCTTTGTGGAATGTCTATTCCACCTGACATCATGGTAGGATTTAACATTTGGATCACAGCTGTTTCTGAAAACCAGAGGCCTTTTTGTCTATGGATTCTGAACCTTTATCATCTGGACTGACTGTCTCTCATGACCATTTTCCTCACATTTCTAAAGGTGAACAGTAGCATACACTTTCTCCCCATTTTCCTCAGGAATATATATATAATTTTTAATTCTCAACTATCATTTTTTGGCTAGCCTAGGACAACTAAGGTTTTTCCATCTTTAGGATTCACCCAGAATCAAAGAAAATTAAAGAAATCTGATAAAATTAAGAACTTTTTTGAAATCATAAAACTAGCCACAGAGCTCTGTGGACATACCTCGATAAGGGAAGTTCCGTTACATATCTTAAGCTCATTGTATAAGGACCCACTTGATGTGGGATTTCTGTATGCTGTGATTACCACTGAATAATAATGAAATTGCTTTGGACCTATAGCAAGGCAGAACTTAGCTAGGCAGGGAAAACTAAACTGAACGCTGGGAGAAAGAAGGATGGAGTAGAGAGAAGCCATGTAGCTCTGCCAGAGAAAGACGTTGGAACTATACCCAGTAAGCCACAGCCTTGTGGTGATACACAGATTAATAGAGATGGGTTAATTTAAGATATGAGTTAGTCAGAAATACGCTTAAGCTATTGGCCAAACAGTATTGCAAATAATTTGGTTTCTGTGGCATTATTTTGTTCCTGAGCAGCTGGAAATGAACAAGCAGCCTCCTACTACACCCACTGAAGAAAATTTCCCTAAACTCTAGAAAGCAGTGTCTATCTATCTGGGGCCATCTTTTACCATCTCATCTGTGTTATGAGTAATGTACCTGAAAAGAACATTTAAAATGCTGAATGTCTCTAAGATTCTTCTTTAAGTGAATGCTTGGAGACATAGTATGAATATGTGGCCTTTTAGTAGAGTCCAGTTCCCTACACATCTTGGGTATTCACTTTAGTCTTGGCTTCAACTAATTTCTTCTATCGGATTTATTGTGTGACCATTCCTTGGAAGAGACAAATAGATATGTGTTCAGATAGGGAACCAATGGCAGACCAAATTAAGGAGATCACCAAAGTCAAACTTGATGAACCAATGAGATTTAATGGAGTCACTTATAGGAATATGGGTGAGGGGTTACTTACAGGTTCAAAAATGACTCAAAGACAGCACATCACAAAAGCCCACATCTGCATGAGTGACAGCAGATGAGAATTAAGAACCTGGAGAGCAATTTCAGGCAGCTCAGTAGGTTGGAAAATGTCTATTTTGGGTTGGAGAATGTGCCTTTCAACCAGCTCTTGTGGTGGGAGCCTCTTCCCTTCAGCTCTACTTGTTCAAGAGTCTCCCAGCAGTCATTATTGCTTATAAAGACATGACGAAGCAGGAGGCCTGATGAATCTGACCAATTTCAGGGACTTCCTGAAGTTTTTAAGTTGTTTAGGTTCTCAGTTTAAGCAGCTTCATCACAATATGATCTGTTTTTCCTCAGAGAAAATTACTACACAGCAGGCTTTTAATACCTTGATTCCTTTCAATACGTTTTTAGCTTTCATTTTGCCTTTCTTTAGTATATTATATGAATCTTCAGAGAGAACTTACATAATTTGTGGAAGTGAGCCTGAGCATTTTGAGAGGAGAGCAAGCCTTGACTTTTTATTGTTGCATGACTGTAGTCTGCTGCCCTGTGCTCTCTGGCTGCCCACCATTTATAGTCAGACCGTCCTAAAGGCCTGCTTACTCTTCCCGGTACAGTTTTTCTCCTGTGCTGACAAAACGTTACTTCACTGCATTCCCCAGGGAGTACAGGAAATGGCTCCTGCTGCTTCCGTGCATTGCTGGTACCATGCACTTTAAGCACATAAATTTTAATATGAAATTTAAGTCTTCTTGGAAGTATTAGATTCTGTGAGCTTAATGTTTTTGATGACTCATATTGTCACTCAGTTTCTTTGGTGATTTAGTAAAAGATCTGAACTCCTCTCTGAAATGAACATACTCATTTAATAAAAAAATGAAATGTTTACATAATTATTTTGATCAGAGTTGACAGTAAAGCAGGGATTCTGAGAAATGCTGCTACTAAATATTGTCAGTAAACTCATTTCTCCTTTGTCTGAATTTACTTCTTACTTAAACGGCACATCAGAGATTCCATATCCCCTGTGAGTTGCTTTAGCATTCATACTTTCTGAATAAATAAGATGAATGTAGGAAGTTTATTCTTATTAGGCCATCATTCTTTCACTCATCTATTTATTTCTTTATCCAATAACTGCTCTGGAGCCTGGATGATTCTACACACTGGAGAGACAGTGGTGAACAATATAAAATCCGTGTCTTTGCATAGCATATGCCCTCCAGTCAGGGGAAGGAGCTAATAAACAACTAGGGAAGACAGGGTACATAGTGTGGATGAAGTAAAGAAAGCTGGGCACACTAGGTTTCTCCCTAACCCCCAAATGCCACCACCTACCTTCAAGACATCTCTTTTGTTACCCCCCCACCCCATCCTGCCTCCAACCTACTTCCCTGTGCCTAGCTGGCCCAACCTGCTCCTTCTAATTCCCATCTCTCCATTACCCCAACCCTTGCCCCCAATTTACCCATGCGATCTTTTCTACTTCCCCTTCCCAGGGAAATCCATTGATCCCTCTTTGAGCCCTCCTTGTTATCTAGCCTCTCTGGGACTGTGGATTGTAGGTTGATTATCCTATTTTTTACTTCTAATAACCATCTATGAGTGAGTACATACCATATTTGTCTTTCTGGGTCTGGGTTACTTCACTCAGAATGATTTTTTAATAGTTCCATCCATTCTTTTTCAAGGCAAACCCACAAGGATGACTCCAACTAAGACTCCTAGCAATGGTGGAGAGGGTGCCTGAACTGTCCATCTACCATAAGCAGATTGGAGACTTCCCTAATTGCCATCAGAGATGCTCTATCCAGTAACTGATGGAAGAAGAGGCAGAGGTTCACAGACAAGCACTGTGCTGAGCTCTGAGAGTCTTGCTGAAGAAAGGGAGGAGGGATTGTATAAGCCAGGGGGGTCATGGTAAGGGGACCCACAGAGACAGATCTGAGCTTGTAGAAGCTCATGAACATTAGACTTACAGTCAGGGAGCCTGCATGGGACCAACCTAGGCCCTCTGCTTGTGTGTGACAGTCATGTAGCTTGGTCTCTTAGTAAGGCTTCTAACAATGAGAGCAGGACCTTTTTCTGTTGCTTAGCTGGGTTTTGATAAACCTGTTCCCCATGCTGGATTACCTGGCCCCACCTCAACATAAGGGGAGGAGCTCGGCCCTGTCTCAAGTTGATACACCATGATTTGTACAAGCCCTTGGGAGGCCTGTCACTTTCTGAATGAAAATGGAGAAGTGGATGGGGAAGGGGTAGATGGGAAAGGAGAGGGCACAGGAGGAGAGGAGGAAGCGGAAACTGTGGTTGCATTTGGGGGTTAGGGAGAAACCTGGTGTGCCCAGCCTTCTTTACTTCATCCCATCCACACTATGTACCCCTGTCTTCCCTAGTTGTTTATTAGCTCCTTTCCCTGACTGGAGGGCATGATAAATGAAAAATAAATGTTATTTAAATAAAAAAAGAAAAAAAGAATGTTGGGCATGGCGTGGGAGGTAAGGACTTTGGCCGGCGGGATTAGGACAGGTCTCTGATCTCCCTCTCATTTCCTGTATGCTTGTATATGTGTGTGTGTGTGTGTATGTGTGTCTCTGTGTGTGTGTGTGTGTGTATGTATGTATGTATGTATGTATGTATGTATGTGTGCATGTATGTGTGTATGTATGTGTGTATGTATGCAGGTATGTGTAATTTTAAGTGTTTGTGCATGAAACTGTGCATGGGGAGGACAGAGGTCTATGCTGGGTACCTTCTTGGATAACTTTCCTCATTTTTAAAGACAGGGTTTTTCACTGAATTTGGAACTCTTTGATTTGGATAGGCTGACTTGTCAATGACCTCCAAGCAAGTACCTGTCTCTATATATCCACTGCTGGGGTCATGAGATGTGTAGGTCACTATGCCCTCCCAGGTTTTTATGTGGATGGTAGGGATGTGAGCACAGGTGCTTCCTGAGTGAGCTATTTCCCTGGTCCTCAGTCTCCAATCTTCATTCTAAGGCAGTGACTGCTGTGACCACTTAATACAGTTATGGTGACCCAGAACCATAAAATTATTTTGTTGCTACTTCATGACTGTAATTCTGCTACTGTTATGAATTGTAGTAATTGATATAAATATCTAATATGCAGCTGGGCAGTGGTAATACATGCTTTTAATCTCAACATTAGGGAGGCAGAGACAGGTAGATTGTGAGTTTGTGGCTAGCCTGGTCTAGGTTCCAAAGCTTTAAATAAACCCCATCTCAAAAAAAATCTGATATGCACCCCTCAAAGGGGTTGTGACCCACATATTGAGAACCATTGCTCTAAGGCCTCTATTATGAATAGGAAAGCCAGCCAGGTACAGATCTAAAGAAAGACTCTTCGAAACAGAAGGAACAAAATACAGAAGGGTTTTTGACAGGACTGTGTTTGTGTTTTCAGGGTCCAGAGAAGAGTGTGCAGAGTCACAACCAGGCATGTCAGGAGAAGAGGAAAGCTGGGAGAATAGAATCCAAAGAAGGGCAGGTCATTTAGGATCTTCAGCTATGTCTTCTAGGTTCTCGTACAGGTCCTTGAGCTGTCTAGTTTCAGTTTCCCAGTCTCTAAAGTGACATAAACGAGAGGTACCTTAGAGTCTTGCTTGAGAAGAACGCTTGCATTTAAGACTGTATATGTTACCTATCATCGTCATTATCAATTATTTATACAGGGTACATTTTTGTCTTTGCTAATAATTTACTGCTCCGATAGATTTTTAGAGCTGCAGTAGATCCTATCAATCATATCAAATTTGGATGGCTTTCTTCACAGTATTATTTAATTCAGGGTGAGTCAATGAGGATTCAGCTTCCCAAAAACTGAAGGAATAAATGCCGATTAGTATAGGTGGCGCCTTCCTGTTCAGCAGCAACTCCCAAATAATCACTCAGAGATGTAATAGAAATTATAAATGCTCAGCCAATAGCTCAGGCCTATTACTAACTAGCTTTTACAATTTAAGTTAACCCATATTCCTTATTTGTGTTCTGCCATGTGGCGGTATCTTTATCAGCATGGCATTTTCATCTCTTGATCTCTCTGCATCTGACTGGTGAATCCCGACTCTACCTTCTTCTTCCCAGAATCCTCTGTTTCTGGGTATCTCACCTATACATCCTGCCTGGCTACCAGCCTGTTACCTTCTTATTAACCAATGAGAGTAATACGTATTCACAGTGTACAGAAGGATTATTACACAGCAGACTAGAACTTTGGTCTCTTGGGCTTTCAGACCAAGACCTTTCTTAGTATAAGATAATATTAGTACTTAATTATCAACATAAAGGCTGAGAGTTATTTTTCTTAGTATTTGACTCACAGGATTCTATTTACAATAGTTATAGAAAATAAAAATTGTTTGGCATGGTAATTAAATTATAAGCTAATGATTCATTAATAACTGAAAAACTTTTGGAATAGTAGAATTTTATCATGAAGATTATAGCAACATCTACCCATAATAAAATAGCATGCAACTAGTATTCAATTTCCTAGCCAATGGATCGGCCCCAAATTTAAATCTCCCTTAAGTAGTTCCAGCATTTATACTTGAACAATACAGATACAGAAAAATCATTTTATTGCTGCTATGGTTTAAATATAAAATAGTCCCATAGGATCACTGTTGGAAGCTTGATTCCCCCTGATAGTTACCTCATTTTGGAAGTTTCTAAATAGAGATGGGACTTACGTGGAGAAAGTAGCTTACCTGGGCACATATCCATGAGTATTCTATGTTGTTCCCAGGCCTCTCCAGTCCTCTCTATTCTGTCTGCTGTGAGTTCCTGCTGCCAGGATGTTTTTTTCTCAGCATGAGCCCAGAACCAATGGGACCCATGACAATGAGCTAAGCCCTTTGGAAAAGGAGTCAAAGTAAATCCTTCTATGCTCCAGTTGTTTCTCTAGGGTGCTCTCACAGTTACACAATTACATTGTCCATTTATTCATCAATTCACTCATTTTCTCAATAACTTTGCAAACTGTATTAATCTACATTCCAGAACCAAGATAGTAAATAATGGGATACATATGTGATATGTCTGTCCTCATGTACCTTATGGTCTAATTAAAAGGAATAGATAACAAATACTCTCATGACTAAATATATACCTAAAACATGTCTCTCAGGGTACTCTCCAAAGCATTTTAAAATTGAGAAGCCAATATCTTGATTGGTGAGAATATAGTTCAATGGTAGAATAACTTGCCTTGCATGTACAATGACCTGGGTTCTGTTCGCAGCACACACTCACACACACCACTAAAATTAGAAGAACTAATCATATTTTAAATGATGAACTCATTTTAACAACTTATGTTTCAAGCCTCGTTCTCCAGCCTTATAACTTGCTAATAAATAAATTAATGGGTTATAGAAATTCAAATGTAATTATGCACATGGCATAATTGAATGGTGGAGCTTAAATTAAATTAATATGGCAAAAGAATTTGCTAAATCCTCAGTACGTAGAGCTAAAATTATTTTACCCAAAGGTCTAAGTTTGGTTTCTTGAGTGTTTTTCTGTAACATCTTAGAATTTGCCTGGTAAAGGAAAACTGCCTTAGGGATTTTTATCTCTCTTCTCCCCTCCTCTCCTCTCCTCTCCCCTCCCCTCCCCTCCCCTCCTCTCCCC
>PVIU01011735.1:46008-63399 GCA_004026605.1 Ondatra zibethicus | reverse complement strand
TCCCTTCTATCCTTCCTTCCTTTCGTGTTTTGTTTTGTTTTGTTTTTTTAAACAGCATCGCATTGTGTAGCACCAACAGGGCCATGTAGATAAAGCTGGCATAAAGTTCCACCTGCCTTTGCCTCCCAAGTCCTGGGACTAAAGGCACACACCACTGTGCCTGGCTTTCTTCCTTTGTTTTAAGACAAGATTTCTCTATGCAGCTCACACTGGCTTTGAACTTGAAATCCTCTTTCTTGCTTCAGCTTCCACGGTGCTGGGATTACAGACGTGTCACTATGTCTAGGGTTCTGGACCTTTCTCCCTTCTCTAACTAGCTTCCCTCTGTCCTTGCCCGGTTCTAGGCCATGTTTCAAGTAAGCCCCTTTTGTTGTCCTGTGGAGCTCTAGGGCCTCAAGACACTCCATTTTCCAATCCAGTGCTCTGCTGCCTCCTTCTGTGCCCTGCCAACACTGTTCTGGAAGCTTCATGATTTTGCTCCAATCCCTGAACCAAAGAAACATTAGTCAAATTTAACAGCAATCTCGACTCTGAACAAAAAAATCTGAGCAAGGCAGTCCCATCCCAGTGTTGAGGCTGGAGTCCTCAGGATCTTCCGAACCCCCTAGGATCTGCGACTGTCATTTGCTTTCTCTGCCTCTTCTCTAGCTTGACCCCTAGTGTCTCAGTGTTCACATGACCCACAGAGTAATCTGAGTAGTAAATGGTGCATTGCTTCTGTGACGAGTGCCTTTAGTACTGTTGCTTTAAATGGAGTCATCCACAGCAACCTCTTATGCTGGCATGTTCCCCCCAAAAATGTGCTTGTCTATCTCTGTGTGTGTGTCTGTGTGTTCCTGTGGACCTGCACTTGTGTGTGTGCATGTGGGATGGACAACAACCTTGGTCGTCTTGTTCCTTGGGTGCTGTCTACCTTGTTTTGTGAAACAGGCTCTTTCATTGATTTGGAGCTAACCAAGTAGGTTAGCTGGGCAGCCCAGTGAGCCCCAGAGATCTGCCTGTCTGCATCTCCATTACTGGGGTTAAAAGATCCCTCTATTACACCTGGCTTTTGAAAATACAGTTTCTAGGGATCATGTTCAGGTCCTCAATGCCGGCAAGTCAAGTGCTTTACTGGCTGAGCCATTTCTCCAGCCAGGCCAGCCCTTTTGGCATTGTGACATAACACTCTCTTCTACCAAGTTTATGCCTACGAACTGCAATGAGGTTTTCAAAATTGTAAAACTCTCTCGTAACAGTTGAAATAAGTTTATGATATTGTGTTTAGCTGTATTCATATCTGTCCTCAGGCACATGCAACCTGTAGGCCAGGAGTGAAACATGCCTGGGAAGTTCTCCTGTGTCCATGGAGCTTTTCTATCGCCACTTTCTCATATCTGTTGCTCCTCTCAACATTCACCAACATTCACCTGTAGCCGCACTCATACCTAAATCTCAGCATCCTTGTCTGGCTTGCTTGCTGCCCGCCGAATATGCTTTGTGGTATATTGTGGAGACACTTCTCCGGCTTACTAGCCATCCTCACCCTCGTCTCTGCCCTCTGGGCCCCTGTATGTCGCATGCACACAATGCACCTTGTAGTTCTCTGTCTCGTAAATCTTAGGGATGAAAACATCTGTCTGTCTAGTTAGCTTTTCTGTGACTTGGAGAAGTACCTTTTAAAGATTTGTTCTATTATTTTTAATGATGTGTATGTGGGGGGGTGTCTATGTGTGAGCAAGTGTGTGCCATTACTTGGGGCTGAAGAAGCCAAAGGCTATGGTTCCCTGGGAGCTATCATTCCAGGTGGGTGTGTGCCACCCGGCATGGGGGATGGGAATTGATTTTAGGTTCTCTTCAAGAGCAGCACATACTCAGAACTATCAAGCCCTCTCTCCTTTGCTCCTCCTGGGCACTTCTGTCTTCAAATGTTATTTCCTAGCGCATGAAGATGGGTACGAAGCTGTCTCCATGTGCTGCGGTGAATGGGTAAAAGTCAGGATAACAAATAGACTTTATTCCCAGGGAAGAAAGGGCAAAAGGGCATTGCAGATAATAAGCAATGTGATAGGACAGCTGGAAAGGGCAGCGAAATAGATAGCAGACCCAGAGAGAAGGAACAAGCAGATAGCACCTTCAGCCCTGTAACTCCCCATTAGAGGACGGGAAGCCAAAGCCTCCCCCAGCGTAAGGCCGGTGGTGCTGGCGGGTAAGACTAGACTCCTACACACAGCTCTGGGATCCTCACTCCAGCTGAGGTTCCGGTGAGTGGCTGCTCTGGCTTCCCTGGTCAGCAGTGCTGAGGACACTCATTCTGTCTCGCCCCATGTCTTAGAAGGCTATGGCTCGGTGCTGTCTTGAGAGGAAGCCTATTGTTTTAAGATTGATCACAGAGAACAATCAGAAATCAGGACTTGATGTCAACTTGCCACTGTGCATGGGTGGCTAATGGTTTTCATGAGGCGGTTAGTGGATCGAGGTCGAGGGGCAGGGAGACTGGATGCAGACAGTCTGGGAATTTCAGGCCACCAGAGGCTCCTGCAATGAAGGTCTCCATCCTTTTAGCTGCTTTGGAGACTAGTAGACCCCCACGAGAGTTCCATGGGCTACTCCAGCCCAGTAGCTACCCTCCTACTTTCCCTGCCCTGTGATTGTGTGAGGGAACAACAAAAATCAAACCTGGGGTAACTGTGGAGATTGATAGTACCAAGCCAGAGGCCAGCAGGCCATTTAAACTCTAGGACATCTCTACAGTACAATTTTCTGTTCACATGATGGAGAATTCGAAGGCTCAAGTTCAAACCTCCTCACTCCATTGGGCATTTAAAACTGAACAGGATCAGAAAGCAATAACATGGGTCCTGTAATTACAGATCTCAGTGCTCCACCTACTCCCCCTCCCCACGCCAGCACACTTGGGAGACATTCCTTGGCTTGGAAATTACTTACCCAAAGCATAAGTGAAGTCAGTGAGAACCTACCTAGGACAGAGGTTAAAATGCTGGATGGTGTCCATGTGTAGCAGCCTCTCCAATAATTGTAATACCACTGAGTAACTGACCTTCAACATCTCAGGGTTCAGCATCGGCTTGAACTGGTGAAAAAGTCACCAAATTCAACTGACTCCCTGCATGCCTCCCTGTTAGCGAATTCAGAACGAAGCTATGCCAATGCATTGTTTCGGGGCTTGGAATTTTTATTCTTATTTTTGTTTTTTCCTCTTTGTGGTTTCTATTTTCCCATATTATTGTTTGCATTTTATTTTTTAAAGTAACATTATTTTTATTCCTCTTCTTACATTTATACAATGAGGCTTACAAGTTTTCCTCTATTGTGAAAAAGTTCTTTGTATCTCTTTTCTCTCACTCTTCCTAATATTCTTTCCATCCCTTCTGCTTGCTTCTTTTTTCATTTAAACTACATTCTTCTTTCCCACTCCTCTTTGATTTCATTCAATTACCATTTCTATTTTTTTTATCATAAGTAATTTGACTCGTGGTTCACATTTTTTTGTTGATTGATTTTTAATTAGTATACAGAACAAGTTTCACGAAGGCATTTTTATCCCTTGCTTGAGCCTCCCTCTCAGTGCCTCTCCCATCCGCCTATCTTTGTGTCCTTCTGGCCCCTGGAAGTCTTCTTTTCGTTTTCATGCCTCATTTATTCCATCACCTCACCCAGCTCTCTTCCTTCAGATGTCTTTTTTTCTCCCTGCCTTGAGACGGTTTCTGGTTCAAGAACTTTACACATGCCTAAAGGTTGGAGGTTACACTCTGTGTGTGACGAAACCTGTGGTATTTACCTTTCTGATTTAGGGATAGCTCACATAATAGAATCATACTCAGATCAATTCATTTTCTTTCAGATTTCATAATTTATTTTTGTCTTTACAGTGGAATAAAGTTCCCTTGTGTATGTGCATTGCGTTTTCATTATCCATCATTTGGTGGACATCTATGCTGATTCAATGTCTTTGCTATTATGAAAAAGCTGCAATAAACACAGATGAGCAAGTATCTCTGCTGGAGGATATGGAGTCCTTTGAGTGTGTTTTCAAGACTGGTACAGCTGGGTCATGTGTGATTTCTAGAATTAGTCTTTTGAGAAATCTCCATGTTAATTTTCATGCTGACTCAACTAGTTTATACTCCCACCAACAATGAATAAGTAGTCTTCACCCCTCACCATCTTACCAGCCTTTGTTTTCTGATGATAGCCATTCTGACGGCAATGAAAAGGAATCTTAGAGTAATTTTAATTTTCATTTCCCTGATGGATAAGAATGTCAAACACCTTTTCAAGTATTTGTTGTATATTTGTATTTATTATTTTTACTTAAATATTTTATTGAAATTTTTCTCATACAATATATTCTGATCATGTTGACACCACTCCCATTATCAAAATAACAATAGTAGATTCTCTTCTATGGCCTATGACCTCACCAGCCATGAGTTTTTGACCAGGTTTATAGTACCATGTTTGAATTCTTCCTGTGGAATGTGCCTTACATCCATCCAATCAAAAAGTGGTTGGTTGCCTTGAAAATACTCATGCCACTATTGAATGAGTGGGCACATCTTTCCTGGCTGGTCGATATTTTAACTCATAGGATTTACATCTAGGGAAGACCATCCATGACTTTTCTCCCCCAGCAGCCTGCATCACATCTTCCTCAGCTATGAGAAATAGCTAGCAGGGAAGAAACTTGCAGGTAAGTTCGAGCAACAGCATGTCTTCAACAATAAGATCTTATCGCCCAGTTCTAAAGGCAAACCAAGAGCAATGACAATGGCTTGTATTGCTTTGGGAGCCTTTAAGGTCTCATATACCTGCACCCATAAGAAAGTATCCCATTGGGTTTTTTCTTAAATAACATGGCTTCTGGGGGTACACCCCTCAATCTCTCTTTTAAAGTTGTATTTTTAATTAACTTACCAAAGAGGTTTCCATATAGATTTTTTTTATACAAGTTTTACTCTGTTTAATCCTTCCCCAAGTCCATTGTCTCCTCCAACACTCACTCCCCATCCTCACTTAAACCTTTCCACCCCCATTATTCTGTGACATTATTAGTCATGTCACATATGTTCTACTGTCCTTCTCCCCTTAAAGCCTTTCCTTCCCAACCCTACTAGTCCCTGTCTAACATATTGGCCTACACAGACACTCCAGCTTAAATACACAAATCTTAAATTTAAAGTTGGGATTCACATGTGAAAGAGAACACGGCCCATTTTTCTTTTAGGGCCTGGGTTACTTCACTTGATATAATATTTTTCATTTCCATCCATTTATCTGAAATTTTCACATTTTCATTTTTGTTTCCAGCAGAATAAACTTCATTTTGTATATGGACCACATTTTTATTACCCATCCATCAGTTAGCAGCCATCTTTGGTGATCCCATTTCCTAGCTATTGCAAATAGAACAGCAATGATAATGGATGTACAAATATCTCTGCTGTAGGATATGAAGTTCTTTGCGTACATGCGTAAGAGTGGTATGGCTGGGATGTACACATGGTAGTTTTATTTTTAGCTTTTCTGAGGTTTCCATGGTAGCTGCATCAGTTCAAACTTCCACCAATAGTGAATAAATGTTCTCCTTTCCCCACATCCTGGCAAGAATTTTCTTGTCAGTCATTTTCTTTAGGGTAGACATTTGGTCTGAGATCAGATGGAACCTCAACGAAGTCTTGATTCTTGGTTCAATAGATTCTGTACACTGTTTTGCCATTTTTAGTTCTGTAATTTCTAGGGCTGTCTCGATTGTTTCATTACACCCACTTCTTTTGTGTTTGGATTTTTTCCCCTAAGGCCCTAAGGTACATCTTTAAGTTGCTTATTTGAAACCTCTCTGGATATTTTATTTAGGCATTTGGAGTTATGGACTTATGTCTTAAGACTTCTTCCATTGTAACCCCTAGATTTTGGATTTTGGTATTTTGTGTCTTCATTTTCATTCAGTTCTAGGAATTTTAAAATGTTCTTGACTTTTGCAGTGACTCATTTAGTATTCACTAATATGCTGTATAATCTCCATGAGTTTGTTAATTTTCTGTGGTTTCTCTTGCCTTTGATTTCTAGATGTATTCCACTGTGATCAGATAGTATGCAAAATGTTATTTTCATTTTTCTGTATTTTTTGAGAAGTTCTTTGTGTCCTTAAATAGGATCTGGTTTACAGAAACTTTCATGGGCTACTGAGAAGGTTCTGTATTCTGCAGTGTTTGGATGGATAGACTGTTGTGTAGATGTTGGTTAAGTTCATTTGTTATGTGTCTTAATTACTGTTCCATTGCTATAAAGAGATACCACGACCAAGGCAACTCTTATAAAAGAAAGCATTTGATGGGTGACTTGCTTACAGTTTTAGAGGTTTAGTCCATGATCTTGATGGTGGGAAGTGCGGCGGCAGGCAGGCATGGTGCTGGAGAAGTAGCTGAGAGCTTTGTATCCTGGTCTGCAGGCAGAGAGAGGCCTGGTGTGATCTTTGGAAACCTCAAAGCCCACTCCCAGTGACATACCTTCTCCAACAAGGTCACACGCATTAACCATAATACAGATTTTTGTTTATGAACTGCAAGTCACCTTGGTGGATTGTCCCCTTAACTACCATGAAATGACCTTTCTCTTCATCAGATCTGGTTTGAAATCTATTTTGTGAGATATTAGATTACTTTCATCTTCTTGTTTCCCAGTTCCATCTGCCTGGAATACCTTTTTCCATCTTCCCACCCTAAGATAGCACCCATCTTTAAAGGCAAAATGTATTTATTAAGGGCAGGAAATAATGGATTCAGTTTTTATTTTTAAGTCCAATCTGCTAATCTGTATCTTTTGATTAGAAATTTGAGATCATTAGCATCCAGAATTATTATGGGAAAATGTATATAGTTTCTATCACTGTTGATTTTGTAATGTTTGCTGGTTTTCTAATTCTCATTTGTTAAAATCCTGTTGTTGAATATTTAATCCCATTCCTGTACGCTCTTGAATGTGTTTATCATTCTCTTCTATCCAAAGCCTCTGTAGAGTTGGCTTAGTATTCATAAACCCTTTAGTGTGCTTTTTATCATGGTGCATTTTTATCTCCCCTTACATTATGATAAATGTTTTTGCTGGATATAATAGCTTTGGCTGGCAGTGATGACCCTTCCGAACTTGAATTACATCTTTTTATGTCTTCCTGGCTTTTAGTATTTATTTATTTATAAATCAGTTATTCTGTTGGACCTGCTTTTGTATGCCACTTGGTGTTTTTTTTCTTGCAGTTCTCAATATTCTTTCTTTGTTCTTTTCTGTCTCTGCCTATTTGTTGTTCACTTTTTCTAGACATGGAGAATTTTTTGAGCAATTTTTTATTTAAAAAATTATTTATTTTACATCACGATCTCAGTTTCCCCTCCCTCCTCTCCTCCAAGCCCCTCCCCCGAGTCCCCTCTACCTCCTCACCTGCATACACTCCTCCTCTATCTCCATTAAGAAAGGGGCATGCTTCCCATGATACAGGAAAATTTTTGCTGTGGTTGTAAAGAAAATATTTTTCATACCTTTTGCATGGAGCTCTTCAGTGTCTAGAATTTGTTGATTGGTCATTTCAAGGTGTCTCAAATATCTTCCACTTTCAATTTTTTTTTTTTTGGTTTTTTGAGACAGGGTTTCTCTGTGGCTTTGGAGCCTGTCCTGGAACTAGCTCTTGTAGACCAGACTGGTCTTGAACTCACAGAGATCTGCCTGCCTCTGCCTCCCAAGTGCTGGGATTAAAGGCGTGCACCACCACCACCTGTCCAATTTATGTGTTTTAAAATATTTATTGTCATCTTTGATATAGCGTACCAATTCCTCTACCTTGCGTCTGTACTCTGATATTTCGTCACCCCCATTCATTCTATGGTGAGACTTTCTATGGAGCATTTTGTTTGACTTACTAAAAGTTGATGGAGAAACTCTATCAACCAATCACATCTAGTTAGGGTGTGGCTACCTGGGGCCCAGGTAGAAAAACCTGGAGGATCCAGGTGCCCGCTCTCTCTGCGCAGTGCCTGCCAGACAGATAGGACATCGGACCTCCCACTCTTGTAGTGTGAATTTCCCCTTTTTAACCATTAAAATATAACTGTTCTTCTTGAGCTGGCTTGGTTATTTATCGTACCGACCTAATTTGCCAACAAAAAGTTTTATTTCCAGCATTGTTTCTCTTTCACTTTTCCTTAATATCTTTGTCTCCTTGCTGAACTCTGTTTTAATGTCCTGCATTGTCTTTCTTACTTCATTCTGCTGTTTATTTTCTCTTAAAAATTCCTTAAACTATTTATTTGTTTTTTTGAATAACGTTATCATTATTCATTTGAATGATGCAGCTGGTCACATAACATTCATAATCAGAAAATAGAGATGAACGCATGCATGCATGCTGCTCGTTTTGCTTTTTCCATTTCATACACTTAGAGATCCTTTGCTCAGGGAATAGTCCTACCTACAGTTAAGATGGATCTTCCCACATCGCTGACTGTAATGAATTTAATTCCCCCTAGGAGTGCCCAGAAGTTCACTCAGGTGATTCTAGAGTCTATCAAGTAGATAATTAACATTATGTTAATATTTAGACTGTTTTTCTATTTCCTTACTATTATGAATCTAGCCTCAATAAACATGGATGTGCCAGGAACTCTGCAGTGGGATGTAGAATCCTTTGGGTATTTTTGGGGGAGTAGTATAGCCAAGTAGAAATGAAAAACTTAATCAAAAAATACAGTGGAAAGCATCACAAATAGATTAGAACAAGCAGCAGAAAAAAAAGTATCAGGCATAGAAGGGTGGCCATTGACACACAGAAGGAATTTAGAGTCCCTAATAGATATGACTACAGGAGAACTTCTTCATAACTTAACATTGAAGTCAAGATGTCAAAGTCACAAAGCAAAGAATAGTATCCAAAGCTGTAAGAGAAAAATGCCAGGCACTTAAAGAGAAAAGATATCAGAACATCATAAGTGCATCCAGAAGAAAACTAGAAGCCTGAAACACATAGCATGGTAGATGCCAAAGTCCTGAAAGCAAATAACTATTATCCAAGATTGGTAAATCCAGTAATGCTGTCTTTAAAAATGTGTGGAGAGGGGCTGGAGAGATGTCTCAGAGCACTTTAGAGCACTGGATGCTCTTCCAGAGGACCCAGGTTTGATTCCCAGCAGCTGCATGGTGGCTCACAACAGTCTGTGACTCCATTTCTAGGGGATCTGACCCCTCTTCTGGCCTCCACGGGCACTGCAGGTTAAGCACTCAGACACATTAAATCATTTTTAAAAAGTTAGGTAAATAAATCTTAAAAATAAAAAAAAAACTATGGAGAAATAAAGACATTTAATGACAACTACAAAATAAAGCAATCCATGGCCACCATGCTAGCATTTCAGGAGATACTTAAAATAATCTTGCAAGCCAGGAGGAAAAAGGCAATAAGCAGCACTTCTTCATGGTTTCTGCATCAGCTGCTGCCTCCAGGTTCCTGCCTTGAGTTCTTGCCCTGACTTCCCTCAGTGATGAAGTGTGACCTGGGTCTTCTCAGTTGAAATAAACTCTTTCCCCCGAAAGTTGCTTTTAGCTATGGTGTTTATCATAGCAATAAAAAACAAATTAGAACAGGGTTTCCTAGAGACAGGGCATCACTAAAACCCCAAGTGTTCTGAAACCTACTATGTAGTCTTAAACCCACAATCCCCCTACCTCCACCTCCTTCTTGCTGGAATCACAGGTATGTACCACTAAGCTGTGTAAGAGTTAGCCAGGAATATGCCTAAGCTATTGGCCAAGCAGTGTTGTAATTAATATAGTTTCTGTGAGATTATTCGGGTCAGAGCAGCCAGGAAACGAACTAGCAGCCTCCGTTTAGAAAGCTGTGCTCCCACATGCATTCTTTTTCTTTGCAATCAGGGAGTGGATCATTTTCTACAGCATTCTGAGGTCATAGGTTCTACTTCTCACTTTATAACTTGTATGTGCCATATACTTACCATGTGAACATGGGTAATTACTTAGCCTTCTGGCTTCCATATCCCTATGAAGGAAGGGGCGAGAATAAACAGTATCTATCTTCCAGGAAAGCCCCGAGGAGTCAGCAAGGTTTCTGAGAAAAGCACTTCAGTGCCAGCATGTACTCAGTGTCCAGCAAGCAGCAAACATACTCTGCTTTATTTTGTCATTGCCTCCATAGCATCTGAAGGAGACCCGAACGCATACTATGCACTCACATGGAGTCGGGGCATGGCGAAGGGGAGAGGCCCCGAGGAGTAATGTTCGGACTTGGTTGTATGATTCAAGGGGATGGGTCTAACAGTAGCTATTTCAGGCAAAGTAGACAGAAGGCAGTGCCACACGGGTGGAATAAAAGATGACATTAGGGGCCAGAGTGCCTTCTGATGATTCTGCTCACGGGTGAAGTAGCAGCTGCTTCTTTTCATAGTCGAAGGGATGCCTGTGGATTTAAGATGTAAGGAGATCAGAGGAGAGGTCCAGAAGGCTTGCAATTGTCAACCTAACCGAGACTCTTCATTTTCTGGGAGGCATTGTTATTTCGTTGAGTGTGCCACCGCTAAGGAGTGCAGAATCGCCCCTTCTTAGGCCAACTCCTCCCTGTTAAGAGGGATTTTTATCCAGAGGCCACTCTATTTCTCCCAGAGTTCCTTTTAGTTTTTCCCACCTGGTTCTGTTCCCCTACAGCTTTCTATAAGTCCAAAGCAGTTCCTTTATTAATCAATGATATTCACAGCATACAGAGGGGAATCTCACCTCAAATAACATTCTCCATAATGGGAAGGAGACAAAGCTGGAAGTCTTCTGAATCCTTGAACCTTAATTAGGCTGTGGTTAAACTACTTCAGCAACCCTGGAGTATTGCCCTCTTCCCTTGTTTTGCCTCTAGACCCTTTACAGCTTTTCAGCAAGACAGAGAGAAGGAGTAGGCAGCTCCAGGGCAGCCCAGGGAAGCAAGCAGGCATTTTCACGCTCGCGTGTGTATGTGTGTGTGTGGTGCTAGGATAAAATCCAGAGTTGTGTTCACACTCCTCTACTGAGGTACACTTTGGTTCAGCATGTATTTTTAAAAATGACTCAATAACTCAATTTTATATCTCTGTGGGGCCAGACCACCAGGTGATGCCAGTTATGGAAGATGTATGTGCAAAGAGCCAAGAGCATGATGGGGTAGACATGGCTGTTTGAGTCACCAAGAACAACAGGTATGCTTAAAGGTATGAGCATTTGGGAAGATGGCGTTCCAGGCATAATGGACAGGCTGTGCACAGTTCAGATAAAGCAAAAATAACATAGTATGTTTAGGGAATGATTCTAGGACACCACAACGTGGGAATGAGAGTACAGGAGGCTTTTGGGAGATGGAGGGGAAAGCCCCCCCCGAAAGTGTAGAACGTTAGGGTTTTAACCTTTAAGCATCAGACACTTGGTGACTTAAGTTTAAACAGAGAAAGGAACTAATGCAACTGATGGGGCAGTTTAGTGTGACAAGAAAAATGCAAACACACTGTTCATATTTTACAGCGATCCCACGTTGAACTGATATTTTATTTCAATCAGATTCAATAAAATACCTTATCAAAAATAATTTCACCTGTTTTCAGGGTTGCTCCTTTTTAAAGTGTTGCTGCTAGGGAATTTTTAACTGTGCATATGGCTGACAATTGTGTTTCTGTTGATGTTTGTTGGGCCAGGACTTTATTGTTGATAAAGAAGAGGGCCAAGGACAGAGCCTGAATGCTATGTTTCAAAATCAGGGCTAGGAGACTGGGCCATTAGAGGAGCCTGAGAAGGACCAGCCAATAAAGAAAGAGGAAAATTCGGGGAGTGTGATGTTCTGCACAGGAACTGATACAAATGTTTTAAAAGGGAGAGTAGAAGAGAGAGATACTGTGGGAAGGCTGGCTCTGGGCAGAGCAGTTCTGTTCCTGGGACCCAGGCAGGTGGTTTTGGAGTCCTCGCTGGGATGAGCAACAAGAATTCCAAGCAAAACCATAGAATAAGTGAGTAGAGACAACTCACGGATTTTGTCCCGTAGAAGATGTGAAGGTAACAGGGAAAGACTTGCAGTAAGGGGAGGTTTATTCATTTTGCCGTGATTGTGGGCTTGGTGATGAGTGCAGGTCCATGGACCCGCCTGAGATGAGTGCTTGCTGATGATGTCATGGGACATTTAGGGTCAGTTGAGGGAAATGAGGCATGTATTTCAGGAAAAAAATTCAGACTGAACTCTGGGGTTTAAATGTAATTGCTTCTCTTAGTGACATCGAGTTGCAGGAGAGTCTTTGCTCCCCCTTTGTCTTTTGTAAGTTTCTCTTTATTGACTCTCCTCCTACCACTGGGGATGGTGAATCAAGGGCAGTGTGAGCCTACGAGGGCCTGGCATCGTGTGTAACAGGCTCCTTTGCCAGGGGCTTCTGAAGTTCAGACATGGTTTCTTCCCCTCTGTGTGGTGTGAGTGCGGAGAAGTACCGCCATGTTCACTAAGGTGGCCACAAGTGTCACAGTGAGTCCCCCGTTCATCAATCCCAAACACTAACCCCCACCCTGCAGCCCTAGGCAAGATAACTTATGAATCCATGTAATTGCCTCTTCTGGTCATTTCCTATTATTGGGATTACTGTCTTTTTAAGAGATGATACCTACTTCTAGTGGCAATCACATTTGTATTTTTTTCTTGAATAGTTAAAGAATATAACTTAAGGCAAAATGATTTTTACTGTATCCTATATATTGAAGGAATCACCTTTTTCTCTTATATTCTGCATTTTTTAGTGAGTTTACCATGGCTGAGTCATTAAGTGAAGTGTCCAGCAGCATGGAAGGTTTGGAAGATGAGGGTAAGTCACCCGATAAAATCCTAATGACCAGTGCTGGATTCACTGTGTACTGTCATCAGGAAAAAGCCCAGTCTTATCAGAAAGGGGACCAATAGAGGGGATAGAAAGGAAAAGGGGTTTTAAAGGAGGGGTGAGGGAGAAAAAAATAATAGAATCTACATGACACAAAAGCAAAAATGGAGGCTACTATGCCTAGGAAGTGGACCAGCGGAGAGGATGGAGGGATGGAGGAAGGTGGGGCATGGGAGGGGAGGAGCAACAAGGCCTAAAATCTTTGCAGACGCTGCTAGTCACTAAGGTAGAAGTAGTTCTTGTTTATTTAGAAAGAAAAAGCAGAACGGAACTATAACATCATGAATTCCATTAAGATTTCATTGCAGATAGTAAGTCAGATTCAGCGTAGGGAGGGAATTGTAATGAGGAGTAAAGGGGATAGAAACAAAATAGGCCACCACAAGCATCTGAGTTCAGAGCATGAAACGGCTCATATGCATATCCTAGCTGTTAATGTTTATGCATATGTGGGTCTGAGTGCAGAACGGGCCACCATGATGGGAAGTGTGGAAGAGGCATTGAGGAAGGGAAGAGGCCTGCAGAGGAACACAGCAAACAGGCTTCTGGGAGTGGAAGGGGGCGGGAACAGTAGAATGGGGTGAGGAATGGGAGGTGGATCCAACAACAACAACAAAAAAACCTTACTTGAAAATGCCATAATGAAACCTATGTGTGCTAATTAAAAAATAAAAATACTAAATGAAAAAGTAAAAATACATCTCATTTGCAAACCTTCTTCAAATATGTATTCATTGACTAAGCTGTGGTGCCATCTATGAGTGACAGATGAATTTGAGAGGAATGATAGAAACAGAGAGATAAATCACAAAGACTGATTATGATTTTCTTTCTATTATTAGTTTATATTAATTATATAAAATAATGTGTTTCATTGTCAAGTTTTTATATATGTATCTATCTCAATTTTAATATGGTCGCCCCATTACTATTTCTCTTCCAAAAGTATATTTAAATGGAACTATGAGACACAAAGTGAAAATTTACTTTAAAGATAGAACCAAATGTAATAGCTAATTGGGTTGGCTTTTTTTTTTATTTATTTGCTGAGTTTTCTTCAGTCATGTATGGCTTAGAAGACTGTCTATCTAGAACTCCTTATGGCTTCCTGTGGGGAGATGAGCTCACTGAACGTGTGAGGTATGGCATACTGAGATTGCTCATGGAGCCTTGAGTGCTCTTGAGCTCTGGTTTGCAGGGTCTCAGAGAGTTTAGGCACTCCAGAATATTCACGAAATGGATGCATGGGTGAATGAGTGGATGGATGGATGAAGGAGTGGAATGACTACTCACCAAAGCAGACCCAACTAAGTTATCAGCTGACTGAGACTGATGCCTATGGGTGGGGGCAGCAGTGTGGTGATCTTGATGAAGGGTGGATAGCGAGAAATACTTTTGCTCTGTTTTCTAGAATTTTCAAAACATCAATTTAAAAAAAATAAAAAGGCCATTTGGAGATGGAAGGTAGGAAAAGTTAGGTGTGTGTGTGTGTGTGTGTGTGTGTGTGTGTGTCTGTCTGTCTGTCTGTCTGTGTTTATTTCCCAAGTATCAAAGCAAGAGAACAAGGTTGTCATTTTATATTATGCATTTTAAAGCTATGTTCAACCCAGATGGAATGGATTGCCCATGTGCATGATGGATAAACAAGCACAGGAAGCAGCAGCAACAATTTTTTCACTGGATTTCGTTGTGATTTCTTCTGCAGGTGGCATGGAGCAGCCTTTAAAGGGCTGTTTTGTGGCGCGTGACACGTTCATTCAGGTTTTGTTGAGAAATGATACCAAAAGTTGCTTGTTGTTTGGAAATCAATGGCTTTGTTAGAGAAAGCCAGATAGCTGTCACTCTCAGTTGTCACCACTGCGTTTTCTAAAAGCCAGTAATAGTGACACCTTGTGGTGACATGAGTTAAAAGCATATAGGTGACAAATACTCTGGGTATAAAGTTTTTACGCCATACCTGCCTAACTACCCTTTATATTTTTAGTGGCTTTTGAAAACAAGAATTTTGTGGCTCATTTGCTGGCAATTTAAAGGCAATCCTTACAAAAAGAAAACTTGAAAAAGCATCTTTATATACTCAAACATCTGGCAAACCTCTTTGACTGTATTAGGACTTCACACGTGTGTGTCGAGCAGCTGGTTACTGTCTAAGGCAATGCCCTGCTTCCACACCACTGTTCAGGATCAGTGAGCAACCAACACACCATGTTTGCCAGTTTGGTCTCTTTGTGTTGCCTCAAATCCCTGATAGCAAAGCTATGCAAACCCCATGCTCACAGCAATTAGATAGACCCCAAAGGTACGATGGAAACATTCTTTATCCTCTAGTGCCTCTAGTGGAAAGAGACATGCATCGTTTAAAGTATTTTGAATCCTTCTGGGAAAAGAAGTTGCTGCTTCCCTCCAAAGAATGCAGAATGGGTGAAAAATGGAATCTAGGCATGGTGAACATTCATAAAGTCAATCTTGGTCCTCCAGTTTTGAAAGCAGATGGAAGTGCTTCTAATGGCTGGAATGTAGCAGGTTCTTTCCTGCTTAGCCCAACTCTTCCTTAAGGGCCTGCACACTAATGTGATTGGTGGGTTGGAGCTGGCTCAGGCTGGCTCAAACTGGTTCAAGCTGGTTTCAGAAACTGATTCAACGTGGCCACTGCACCAATAGGTGAAGTATGCACACCAGGGCATTTCCCCACAAGGGGCTAACTGTGAAGCATTTTCTAGGACAAAACTGTAGTTATGATTGCACCGATTAGAACTGCACATTACCTTAGTCCTATAATCCCAGCACTCAGGGCATAGAGGCAGGAAGATTGTGGGTTTGAAGCTCCCCTCATCTTGATGTAAGAAACTACAGACTTAAATAAGAACACCTAGCCTTGGTGGCACAGGACAGCGGTGCCAGCACTCAGTGGTATGGAAACAGGAGGACTGTAAGTTCCAGGCCAACCTGGGGTGCAGTGTGAGACCTTGGTTTTTAAACTACCACAATTTCTTTTTTGTTTATAAATAAATCTTTTTCATTTCTTTTGTTTAAAAAGATTTATTTTTTTATTATGTATACAACATTCCTTCCATGTATGCTTGCACGCCAGAAGAGGGCACCAGATCTCATTATAGATGGCTGTGAGCTACCATGTGGTTGCTGGGAATTAAACTCAGGACCTCTGAAAGAGCAGCCAGTGCTCCTAACCTCTCAGCCATCTCTCCAGCCCCCGAACTATGTGGTCTTAACAGTATCTCTTCCTCCCGAGCTGGGAGACAAGTCATATCACAAGTCTCTGCACAAGTCGGGATGAATTAGGTTAAGTCTGTTCAATTAGGTTTTTTGACAACTGCTTTCATGTTCTGATTACGCTCATCCAACCTGCTTTTATCTCCCTCTGTCTCCTGTCATCCCTGAAGCCCCCTGCAAGATCTCTGTATAGGTAGTTGTGAGCCACCATGTGGTTGCTGGGAATTGAACTCAGAACCTCTGAAAGAGCAGCCAGTGCTCTTAACCTCTGAGCCATCTCTCCAGCCCCAAATTACCACAATTTCTAAGATTTAAATATTAAAAAACTAAAAAAGGAAGCCTAGCCTGCAGTGGTAGCCTATAATACATCAACTAGGGCACAGTCAAGCCTGGGGTGGTAGCAAATGCCTATAATACCAAACTCCATATGTGGAGGGAGAAAGATCAAAAGGTTGAGGATAGCCTGGGCTATAGAGTAAGCCTTGGTTTTTCTTTCTTTGTTTGATTTTTTGCTTTGGTTTTTCGAAACAGGGTTTCTCTGTAGTTATGGAGCCAGTCCTGTAACTCGCTCTGTAGAGCAGGCTGGCCTCGAACTCAGAGATCCACCTGTTTCTGACTCCTGAGTGTTGGGATTAAAGGCGTGCTTCACCACTGCCCTGCAAGGCTCAGTTTTTATAACCACCACAGATTTCTAGATTAAAGAAATTAAAGAGTAAAAAATAAGGCCAGGCTTGAGGTGGTATTACTCTGGGTGTGGAGGGAAGAGAATCCCAAAAGTGAGGGCAGCCTAGGCTATAGAATGAGCCCCTGTTGCTCTAATCCCCACACTTTCCTAAATTTAGCCATTTAAAAGGTTAAAAGACATAGTCAAGCCTCGGGTGGTGGCACAGGCCTGTAATACCATCCCTGAGGGTGTAGAAGGCAGAGGATGGAATTTAAAGACAATCTAGGCTACAAAGAGAGGCCTTTCTAGAAAAGAAACATGCACACACAATTCTCTAGATTGAAGACATCAGAAGATTAAAAGAGCAGGTCAAGCCTTGGTAGGTGTCATAGGCATGTAATAACAGCCTTGGTAGGTGTCATAGGCATGTAATAACAGCCTTGGTAGGTGTCATAGGCATGTAATAACAGCCTTGGTAGGTGTCATAGGCATGTAATAACAGCCTTGGTAGGTGTCATAGGCATGTAATAACAGCCTTGGTAGGTGTCATAGGCATGTAATAACAGC
>PVIU01011735.1:0-45908 GCA_004026605.1 Ondatra zibethicus | reverse complement strand
CATAGGCATGTAATAACAGCACTTGTGGTGTGGAAGCCAAAGGATCAAAGGTGCGAAGTTAGATTAAGCTACATATTGGGATCTTAAAAACCTCACAGTTTCATATATTAAAAAAAATAGAATATTGAAAGAGAAGGCAATGCCTAGGGTGGTGGCACAGGCCTGCGATACCAGAACTTCAGTTTGGAGACAGGAATCAAGAATGTGAGGCTGGCCACTAACACATAGTGAGGTCCCATTTTTAAAACCCCCTCAATTTTATAGATTTAAGAAATTAGTTTAAAAGAGAAGGCAAGGCCTAGGTGGTTTTATTTACTACAGGCCTACAATACCAAGACTTGGGGTGTGGAGGCAGGAGAATTGAAAGTTTGAGATCTGTTTTTTTACCTCTAGAATTTCCCACATTTACAAAATTAAAACATTAAAAGACAAAGTCAGGCTGGGGTGGTGGCACAGACCCGCAATAGCAGCATGGGGTGCTGAGACAGGAGGATCGGGAGTTTTTGACCAGTTTGACCTACAGGGTTTTGTTTGTTTGTTTTTATTTTGTTTTGTTTTTTGCTCTTGCTTTGTTTTGTTCTTATCCCCCCCCCACTTTCCTAGATTTGACACATTAAAAATTAAAACAGAAGGCCAAAGCAGGGGTGGCGGCATAAGGTTGTTATACCAGCCCTCAGGCTGCACAGGCAGGAGGAACCTAAGTTTGAGGCCACCCTGGCTTACAGAGTAAGACCCTGTGCTTTTTAAAACTCCCTGCAATTTCCTAGATTTGAGCAATTAGAAGAATAAAGATAAGGTCATATCTGAGGGTGACTATTACAGACCTGTAATATCAGCACTAGGGAGCTTGAGGCAGGAGGATCACAATTTCAGGGCCAGCTGGTATATACATAATATATATAGTGGCATCCTGGGCCTTCCCTTCAACAAATTTAAATAAAATAAAATAAAGAAGGATGAAGGCTAAAAAATAAAATGTAGATGAGCTTTCTCAGTCATTGAAATTAACAAGCAAATTGGTACTTTGTGAGTATTGGCCTGGTTAGAGGCTGCCTTAAGACCCCAAGCTATGTCCTGGGTTGTTCCTTCCCACAGCAATCCAGACACCTGCTTACTGAGCTTCTAAGGCTGTCACAAACACATGAATGGTATGGTGGGGTACCAGAGGCAAAATCTTCAAGGCACCTGAGACCATAGCCCTCTTCCTGCTGCTACAGCTCTGTCTCTCCCCTACCTTCACTTCTTCCGCTGCACTCAGCCTCCTCACGTCCATTTCTCACTTCCAGGAAAGAAGAAATCCAAGTTTAAAGCCTTTAAGAGCCTTTTTGGCAAGAAGAAGAAGAAAGAACCAGAAGATGACCAGGAAAGGAGAATGCTAAAGCCATGGTTTTCCAGTAGCAGTCTGAAGTCAGTTGTGGAAGTCAACGTGCAAAAGTAAGCCCAGATGGGGTCAGGAGCCAGGGCTGGAGCTGGATCCAAACACACACAAGCACGTAGAACAATGAGACTCCAGGCCTCCTGCTCACACGGAGCTTGTGGCCCATTTCAGAAAGTCAGGATGGCTCATGTCATGCAGAGGTTTGGTCTTTAGGCCTGGTTTGCTAACCTTATCTCCAGACTGCAGATCAGGAAAATGATCTAGGTTCCTAAGTAATAAAATCTCAGGAAAAGGAGTGTTGAAGCATGGAAGAGCTTAAGCTGTTTCTCAGCCACTCATTGACACCCATTCACATTTTTATATGTAGTGTTCCAATTTAAATATTACCTTTCTCTTTCATTGGGATCTCCTGTACCTGCAGCTGTCCCTAGACCAACCGGATCTCCCTCTATGGAACACTTTGGTCAATTCTTATGATGTTAAACTGAAGACATCTGGAGGTGCCACACAGACTTCACCATTGCTCCTCACCATTCTCTGAGGCTCTGCCATGTCAAGACTCTCTCAGTACTCCCCTCTCCCAAACACTTCCCATGGCATTATGACATTAAAGCATCTGTGGTTCTTTAATGAGTGTACTCATGATGAGGACTTTCAGATAGCTTTGCCAAGAGGAAGAGTGTTGAAAAAAAAGGCTTATTTCATACTGTTCAAGCAATACCATTATAGAACATTGTCTCAGAGTTCAAAGTAAGACTAGAAGAAGCCTGTCTACACAACAGAGGGGTGGGGGATGGAGGGAATATCTATCATATTCTGCATTGTGTCTGCAAATTGGTAATGGCTATTTCTATAAAAATGATAACTTCTTACTCCAAAGTGGTCTGTTTACTCTGCTGTTTTTGCCACTGTCTTAGTTAGGGTTTCTACTGCTGTGAAGAGACATGATGACCATGGCAACTCTTATGAAGGAAAACATTTATTTGAGGTGGGGGCTTATAGTTACAGAGGTTTAGACCATTATCATCACTGTGGGACATGGCAGCATGCAGGCAGACATGAAGCCAGGGAAGGAGCTGAGAGTTAATACACCTTGACCCTCAGGCAACAGGAAGTAGTCTGAGACACTGTGCTTGGCTTGAGCATGTAGGAAGAGGGCCCACTTGTTCACCCCGGCCGCCCAGCTAGCTTAGCCCTGAAATAACCACACAGAAACTGTATTAATTAAATCACTGCTTGGTCCATTAGCTCTAACTTCTTATTGGCTAACTCTTACATCTTAATTTAACCCATTTCTGTTAATCTGTATATCACCACGAGGTCATGGCCTACCAGCAAAATTCTAGCACATCTATCTCCGGAGGCTCCATGGCGTCTCTCCGACTCTGCCCTTCTTCCTCCCAGCATTCAGTTCCATCTTCCCTGCCTAACTAAGTTCTGTCCTATCAACAGGCCCAGGCAGTTTCTTTATTCATTAATGCTAATCACAGCACACAGAGGGGACTCCCACATCATGAGTATATATGAGACCTCAAATCCACCTCCACAGTGACACACTTCCTCCAACAAGGCCATACCCACTCCAACAAGGCCACATCTCCTAATAGTGCCATTCCCTATGAGCTTGTGGCGACCAATTACATTCAAAGTACTATAGGCATACAAAGAAAGGTTGAAAGAGACAGCAGGCTGTGTGTGTGTGTATATCCATATATTTTTGTATGTATGTAACAACAGTATTAAAGAAAAAGGCCATGAATTTGCAAGGGAGGGAGGGAAGCATGGGGGGTTAGAGGTAAGAAGGGAGGGGGGGAAATGTAGGTGGAGTTTTCCTATACCAGGAGTTGCTTACAAATTACCACACAGAGGCTTACATGACCTATAAATGCTCAGCTGATGGCTCAGGGTTATTACTAACTAGCTCTTATATTTAAAATAATCCATTTTTTAAATCTACATTTTGCCACTTGGCTTGTGGCTTGTTACCTCCTTTTCTATACATCCTGCTTGCTCAGCAGCTGATTGGCATCTGCTGTGACTGCCCTGACTCTGCCCTTCTCTCTCAGCATTCTCCCTGTGTCAAGCTGCCTTGTCCAAACTCTTTCTGCCCTGCTATTAACCAGTCAACTTTATTATTAATAATGAATAAAATCCAGTTTCCCCCTTTTTCTTTAGTTAAAAGGGAAGGCTTTAACTTTAACATAATAAGATTATATATAACAAAACAGTTATTAAGAATTACAGTAACATATCCAATCCATTTGTATTTGGCAAAATTAGAGAAAATACTCTATTATCTATCTTATCTTGGTGAGTATCTAATTTACATTTTATCCTAACTAAGGAAATCTTTAACTATGACTATTTAGTCTTCAGATCTGTCAAAGACCCAGAAGGGTGAAATTTTACCTAATGACAGGAACATCAGGCTGCCTGGACAGTCACCCAAAGTTCCTCTGTAATGTTGGGGCATCCAACTCTGGCCTACAGACCTAGCATATCTGATAGACTATCCTGTGAAGCAGAGAATTTTGAAGAACTGTTATACCTTGTCTTGGCAAAGTTTGGCATTCGCCTTCCTTGAGTCCTACTGGTCCAATTTGAACAGTGACTACCAGCAATTGAGGCAAGGGAAGTTTATTTGTCTACATGGCTAGATTTTGCCATAAAGAAAGAAAACTCTATACAGAGTTTCTTCAATGCCTGTTTTCTTCTCTGAGGTATATTGGTGCTGCCAGGAGCAGATGTGTCTCATTGTCATGAAAAGTCTTAGGTTATTAACCATATTAAATGTCCTATTCTGTAGGTCTTTGAAATGTTTGAAGATGATCTATCTAAACATATATTTATGACTTTGAAAATGTATCTAACATGACTTTGAGTTTGACTATTATAAATGACTATTAATCTGTATTTTTAAATTACATATTACATTTTAATTGAGCTGTTTAAATACAATACCTTAAACAATAGTAGAAATATACATACAGTATAACAAAATTAACTAAATTTGTATCAATAAACTAAAATCCATATCAATGCAAAATATTTTGAGATTAACTATTGTATTTGGTTTAAAGTAGATTCAATAATCTACCCCTTCTCCCCATCATTTTTATAGTATATTTGCCTTTCTTTTTTTTAGAAAGAGACATTTAATTTTTTTGTTTAGTCCTTTTTGACCATGACCAATAACAATTTATAACCAACCCACCTTAAAACAAACATTTATAATCAGTATTTTGGAAATGTGGGCATAGTTTTCTAAACTACCTCCTGATGATTAGGGGCACTGGCAATCTTTGGAGAAACCCTGAGGAAAACAGAATAATTGTTAAGTCCTAGCTGGAGTATTTTGTGAGACTGGATGATCTCAGTCAGTAGCCTTGAAGTTGGGTCATCTGGACTGCCTTTATTGGTATCTTGTCCCCTTGCTTTGAAAATACATAAACTTTTAAAGGTAACATACATATCTGTATCAATATAAGTATTGACTGTGCAGAGTATACAAGTTAGCCAATGAATCTTTGTTTTATGTGTTTGAGCAGGCAAAATATACATTACGTGTCTTGTAGTTTCTTTAGGTTGATTTTCTGATGTCTGTAGTCAAGATTTCAGGGGGTCTTCCTTGATCAAACCTGATTTTCTTTAACCAAGAATGAATCCATAGCCTCTTGTTTTATGTAAAAATAAAAGCATAACCTTTTCCCCAAAGTAACATATCTTTTAACTTAAAATTTGAAGTTATTTTAAAAATATATAGGTTTGTTCAATCTACTGGATTTTATTGTCCATTGTCTCTTAGCAGCCAAAAAGTTCAAAGATAACACAATAATATACAGTATTCAGACTCTCTGTGTATTTTACATTTTTATGTGACTTATTTTTATTACTCTATTCTTTTCTAAGGACTTTATTTTAAAACTATACTTTTTACATCTAAGACTGTATATATACTTTTTTCTCTCTCCCAAGCCTACACACATTTTTTAATACATTGTGACCCATTTAGAGGCTTTTTTTTTGGTCTGAATCTGTCCTTACTGAGCTTCTTTAACCCTTCCTGTCTGCATGAGCAAAGCTCATAAACCCACCATGTAGTGTGCTGGCAGAGCTCTCAAGCCTGCAGGCAGCAGCTAGGAGAAGCCTCTCTGTGCTGCAACCCATGGGAGAGATTGTAGGAACCCACTATGCCACTTAAGCTCAAGACCACATGCTGCAGCCAAGAGATGTGTCTCTGTACCATGGCCTACATGAGAGACAAAAATTAGGAAGATGTTCTTGGTTATATTTCTGTGTGTCTAGAACCCCTCCATTTTTAAAATCCTTTTCAGGCTTTAGGTGGACATATGCCTGCCACAGAGTGCCACATGTGGGTAGAGTTTTCCTGTCCTGGGAGCTGCTTACAAATTACCACACAGAGACTTACATTACTTATAAATGCTCAGCTGATGACTAGGGTTATTACTAACTAGATCTTACATTTGAATTAACTCATTTTTATTAATCTACATTTTTCCATGTGGCTCATGGCTGGTTACCTCATTTTCTACATGTCTTGCTTGCTTGGCAGCTGGCTGGTATCTGTTGTGTGATGTTTCACTTTTTTGGCTTTTTGAGGGGCTCACCACCCAGCTCTCAAATAAATCATACACAGAGGCTTATTCTTACTTATAATTGCCTGGCCTTAACTTGACTTGTTTCTTGCCAGTTTTTCTTAACTTAAATTATCTTGATTACCTTTTGCCTCTGGGCCTTTATCTTTTTCTCTTTTTGTATACCTTTCTTTACTAGTTTCTCTATGGCTTGCTGGCCCCTGATGTCCCCCTCTTCTTGTTCTCTTGCTTCTTCTCTTCATCATTTCTCCTTCGTTTTTTATTCTGTCTGCCTGCCAGCCCTGCCTATTCTTTCTCCTGACTCATTATTGGCCATTTAGCTCTTTATTAGGCCATCAGGTGTTTTAGACAGGCAAATAACCACAGTTTCATAGAGTTAAACAAATATATCATAAACAAAATTCATACACCTTAAAATAATTTTCCCCAACACTATCCTGACTCCACTCTTCTCTCCCAGTATTCTCCCTGTGTCTGGCTGTCTTGCCCAATCTCTTTCTTCCCTGCTATCAGTCAATCAGCTTTATTTTTAACAATGAGCACAATCCACAGTAGGTAAATGACATACTTATATTTATGTGGCTTTACCCAGAAACTGATAGAAACAGATTCAGAGACCCACAACCAAACATTAGACAAAACTTGGGGAATCCTGCAGAAGAGGGGTAGGAAAGATTGTAGGAGTCAGTGGGGGTCAAAGGCACCACAAGAAATCCCACAGAATCAACTAACCTGGCCTTGCAGGGACTTACAAAGACTGAATCGACAATCAGGAAGCCTGCATGGGATTAACCTAGGTCCTCTGCACATAAGTTGCAGTTGTGTATCTTGGTCTTTGTGTTTTTGTATTCTCACTCCCCATCTCACAGACTGATTTATGGCTCAATACATATGCATCTCTGCATTCTTTCTGTGCTGTCTCTGGTATCTATATCACGAAAATACCTTGTACCTTGATTCTTAATCTTGGACTGCTTTTAAAAGATTTTTTTTCTTTCTGTGTAGGCCTAAGAATAGAATGGGAGCCAAGTCCATATCCCATGATAGTGTCTTCTGTTTGGAACCTGAGCCTGAAAAATTGGCAGGCAAACTGCTCTCGTCTTCAGAGCCCCAGAGAAGCAGACCACAGAAGGTAACGATGAACTTGACCTCAGTCTAATTCAACACTATTCCTCTATTATACGCTCCTCAAAGGAGGGAGAAATTTAATCCTGCTCAAAAGTTAATTCTATCTCACAGCAATATCTTAAATATCAACTAATACAATATTTAAATAGGTGTGTACTTATGTAACATGGCCAACACAAAGTGTTGGCTGCTGTTAGTGTACTTAACACACTACAAGGATACCATCAATATTTTGATAGTGGGGCGTTCACTATGTGCTAACATACCAAACTCAAGCTTTTCTCTCTCTTCCACAGAGATTTCCTATTTCCAGAACTCTGCCTAGAGTGACAGGAACTGATGTCCTTGGAGCTTTGAGTAGATCTGTGGGCCTCTGTGGTTCCAGAAGTGACCTCTGGGTCTCAGGCTCCAAGGTTTCTGAGATAATAACATAGAAATTTGTGGAGCATGGGAAGCTAAGTCAGATAGACAGATTGTCTTAGTCAGAATTTCTATTGTTGTGAAGAGATATCGTAACCATGAAAACTCTTTTTTTAAAAAATTTACTCTTTATTTTTTGTCTTGTTTTGTTTTTCCTATTTATTTATTTATTATGTATACAACATTCTGCCTTCATGTATGCCCGCATGCCAGAGGAGGGCGCCAGATCTCATTATAGATGGTTGTGAGCCAATATGTGGTTGCTGGGAATCGAACTCAGGACCTCTGGAAGAGCAGCCAGTGCTCTTAACCACTGAGCCATCTCTCCAGCCCCACCATGAAAACTCTTTTAAAGGAAAACATTTAACTGGGGATGACTTATAATCTCAGAGGTTTAGTCCATTATTGTCATAGCAACAAGCATGACAGCATGCAGGTAGACATGTGCTGGAGAAAGAGATGAAAATTCTATATCTTGATCCACAGGCAGCAGCAGAAAAGACTGTGTGCCATACTGTGCCATAGTTTGAACATATAAGAACTCAAAGCCTTCCCCCATAGTGACATACTTCCTCCAATAAGGCCATACCTACTCCAACAAGGCCACACCTCCTAACTTTGCCATTCCTTCTGTGGCTATGGGGGCCATTTTCATTCAGACCAGCACATTCCACTCTTTGGCCCCCATATACTCATAACCATGTCATAGTTCAATTTCAAAAGTCCCCATAGTCTATTACAGTGCCAGCATTGTTTAGCAGTCTGAAGTTCAAAGTCTCTTCTGAGACTCATGAGATCTCTTAACTGTAATTCCTTGTAAAATCAAAATGAAAAAGCATATAACATACTTCTAATGCATAATGGCACAGAGCATACATTATAGTTTCAAAATGTAGGAAAAGGAACATAAATAAGAAAATCCTGGACCAAAGCAAGACCAAAACCCAGCTGGGCAAACTCCAAACTCTGCATCTCCATGTCTGATGACAAAGTGCTCCTCAGATCTTCAACTCCTTTCAGCTTAGCTGGGTGGGATCTTGCTCTGAGGTTACCACTCCCTTAATTCCACTTAGCATCAGGCCTCTCTTTAATCTGTTTATACTTCCTGGTGTCCCTTTTCTCTTCCAATGGTACATTTTGTAAGTTTCCTTGTTCAGCTTGCTCATGTTCATTATAGATCTGCATAAGACTCGCCACTAATAACCATGCAACACAGCTAATCCTAAATTGTTTGAAAATGTTCTCTGCCAAAGCCGTTAATCCATAGTGCTTTAATTTAGCCTTGGCCAGGTTTTTTTTAAACAAGGGCAGAAAATAGCCTCATTCTTCACCAAAATATCATAATAATGATCTCTAGGCAACATACTAATATTCTTCTCTTAAACCTTTTGTGCCAGGCCCCCGCAGTTCACAACACCCTCAGCCCCACTGTCTTCCGTGCTCTTACTAGTACGGCCCATTAAGGCCCACTTAAAGCATTCAGATTTTTTTAAAATTCAAAGTCTCAAAGCCCACATTCTTCCAAACAGAAGTACGGTCAGGCCTATCACAGCAATACCCCAGTACCTGGTACCAACTTCTGTCTTAGGGTTTCTATTGCTGTGCTGAGACACCATGATCGTGACAACTCTTATAAAGGACAACATTTAACTGTGGCTGGCTTACAGCTCAGAAGTTTAGTCCATTCTTAGCATGGCAGCAGGTGGCCAGACATGGTCCTAGAGAGGGAGGTGAGAGTTGGACATCTGGATTGGCAGGCAGCAGGATGAGAGTGAAACTAGGCTTGGCTTGAGCATCTGAAACCTCAAAATCCACCCCACATGTCATACTTCCTCTAACAAAGCCACACCTCCTCCAACAAGATTACGTGTATTTCAACAAGGCCACACCTCCTAATAGTGCTACTCCCTATGAGCCTATGGGGACCATTTCGATCAAATAACTACATAAATCTATGCTTGAATTCTTGTCCTGCAACTTAGTGGCTGTGACCGTAAGACTTTAACTTCTCCGAGCCTTCCTTTGCTCATCTACAATGTACAGCACTGATAACTCCCTCAAAAATTTGCTCATGGGGATTGAGTGAAGACTCTGAAAGTTTAAATAAGTCATTAAAGGGGCTGGAGGTATGGTTTAGTGGTTAAAAGCACTCTTCCAGAGAACCTAGGTTTGATTCCCAGTACCCCATGATAGCTTATAACTGTCTGTAACTCCAGTTCCAGGGAATCCAATACCTTCCTCTGGCCTCCATGGACACCAGGGATGTGGTACACAGACATACATACAGGCAAAGTGCTCACACACATAAAAGGAATATAAATCCATCTAATAAATATTTTTAAAATAAATGATTCACCCAGCTAGTACATTGTTGACTTAGAAATGTATTTCAGGTGTACTGACCTCCTACACCTCACTTCCTAAGATTCTCTAATTCTTCCTATCTGCCCAGATATGGTAGCACTCTTAACAGTTCCAGAAAAATCTATCATTTACATTAAGACAGCCCCTTACCTCCAACTAATCCTAAACTTATAAGATGCATCCATTCCCCAGCCAGACACTTCTAGAACTCTGATCCAGGAGTGCTCTTCATGGAGTTGGATTAAATTCCAGGGCACCAATTTTTAGCAGCTCGTTTCTTGTTTATGGGTGGGTTTCTGCCTGAGCATCCCTATGAAACTGGGGAAGCCGCACAAGGAGACCATTCCCCATTGGAAAGCTGTTTTGATATGATTTTGTATTTGGCAAAAAAGAAGTTGAGTTTATTTCTGTCACATATGTTTGAGGCTTCAGGTGACTGGCTCTGGCTTATGCAGTGTGTGCAAATTCTGCTGGGTGCTTTAATCTTGAAGGGTGGGGAAGACGGCACTGAGGAAATCAGCAGAGGGCATGGCTCTGTGGTGGGGGTCCCTAGTGCCACTGGAGTGTTGCCTTCTTGCAGCACGTTAGGGAAAGCCTCTTCTGTACTTTCTAATATCCAGTCTGAAATAGCAACACCAGCTTTTGCATGCCTGCAGTTACACTCCCTACCCTCTCATGGCCATGGCAAGTATTACGGGTTGTTTCTTATATTTGGAACGAAACAGCCTACTTCCTGGTCTCTGTACTCTTTCCCTCTTCTCTTACTCCAGCAAGTGAGAAACTCCTGTAGTAGAGTTTCAGACATTAACTGTACAGACATTCAGTTAAAAACAAAGATTATTTTTTGAGAAGAATGCAAGAAAATATTATAGAAGCTTTATTTGTCATGATGAAGGGGACGGGAAAAACCACAATAGTTCAAAAGCAAGTTTTCTTTTTTTTCCCTAACTCAATCAACTTAAATGGGTTTATTTGCTTCCCACTAATAAATCTTTATTTCCATTCATGAGAGCAGTAAGTCGACCCTATTCAGCTTCCTTGCCCAGTAATTCAAAGGTAAAACCCAAAAAGATTAGTAAATAAAAATGGAGGAATTAATACCCCCTAAATTTTTAAAAAATATATTTAAGGTTGAAAAGTGTTTATAATTCCTAGTAGAAAAACATTATCTGAATGAAGACCCTAATGGCAAACCACTGTAAAATGCTTCAGCCGCATTTGATGCAGCAGGGTAGGGATAGTCTTCCAAGCACCCCAGCCTTCCTGATGAGGTCAGAGGTACACTGGTTTGTATTATTGCCACATCCAGTAAGTGAGCTAAGCTGCTCTTCATTCAGCAAGGGCTCTGCTTGACATTACGCTTGACCTCCAAGCTTGGCTGACAATTTACTGATGAGATTCATAACCTTTGGGTTGCTCTGATATTTTGACCTATTTGCTGGGTTCTGGGCCACATCCTTAAATGATCAGTGTGGGCCTACATCACATGCATTGATTGGGCTTGCCTGATCCTTTAGGCCTCTTCCTGTGAAACATGTCCAGGGACAGCAGAGGGCGCTGCATTAGTTATTTTTTTCCTATTACTGTGATAAAGACCATGACCCAAAACAACTTGGGGGGAGGAAATGGTTTATTTCATCTTCTACTTCCAGGTAAACAATCCATCACTGAGGGAAGCTAGGGCAGGAACTCAAGGCAAGTGCATGGGGACAGGAACTGAAACAGAGGACACAGAGGAACATAGGTTACTGGCTTGCTCTGCATGGTTTTCTCAGCCTGCTTTCTTATACCACCCAGGATCACCTGCCCAGGGGTGGCACTGCCCACAATGGGCTGGGCCCTCCTCTATCAAGAAGTGATCAATTCCCCATAGACTTGTCTACAGGCAATCTGATGAAGCATTTTCTCAACTGAGGTTTCTCTTTCCAGATAACTCTGGCTTGTGTCAAGTTGTCGGGGGGGGGGGCGGAGAGGGGGGAGGAACCTAGGTGACAATAGATCCTCAATGACCATTTTAACCTCTGGGTAGAAAACTCCCTTCAAGTGCCAAGATGGCAGCACTTCATGAAGGTTAATTGATGGCAAGGGTCCCAGATGCCCGGCAAGGTGGCTGTCACGTTTCTATAATATAAGTATTTATGGTGGTGAGGCAGGAGGATCATAGTTCAACACTTGTTTCTTCTACACAATGAATTTCAGATTGCCCTGGAGTATGTTTTGAGGCCTTGTCTCAAAATACCAAACACACATACATACACAAAACTGAAATAATCAAGGCTCCTGACAGGCAGTGCTCCATAGATCCTGGTAGAAGCATAGAATTGTCCAGCGTCTGGGTCCCTTGAAGAGTTTGGGTTCATTTTCAAATTTTAAAATGTCTATCTATATGTGTGTGGGGGTACGTACACATAAGTACAATTGCCCACAGAGGCCAGAGGTGTTACGTTCTTCTGGAACTGGAGTTGCAGACTGTTGTGAGCTGCCTGATGTGGATCCTGATCACTGAGCAATCTCTCCAGCCCCAGAGCAGGGTTCTTTTTTATTTTATTTTATTTTATTTTTGTTTTTCAAGACAGGGTTTCTCTGTGGCTTTGGAGCCTATCCTGGAACTAGCTCTGTAGACCAGGCTGGTCTCGAACTCACAGAGATCTGCCTGCCTCTGCCTCCCAAGTGCTGGGATTAAAGGCGTGCGCCATCACCGCCCAGCCAGAGTAGGGTTCTTAATAGGTCATAAATGACCTTCACAGCATCTAAAGAGTGTGAGAGGGGAGATCCAGGTATTCACTTATGTCCCAAATACTAAAATGAAGCCAGTTTTATTCCCTTCCAGACATTTACCCGATGCCCTCTCTGATGTGCTGGGAATGTGTGTGCTTAGAAGAGGCTTTCGTTATTTGATTACAAACAGTTAAGATGTGCTAGTGTTTTAATAGCGTCTTCCTGCCATTGAGTTCATCATTTAAAAAACCCTGTAAAAAACACCTTTCTTACTGCTCTCAGGCCCAACCCTCCTTCTGCAGTTCTTCTTTTTTTTTCCATTAAAAAAAAAGAGTTGCATTTCCTCCCCTTCTCCCAGTCCCCTCCCACTCCCCCCCCCACTGCTTCCTTAAAAGCTTCTTAATGGAGCAAATAGACCATTGGCTCTGCCTGTTGCCTTTCAGCTTCCTAAACATGGCCTTCAGTATGGGACCTCCCATCCCTGGCACGCATTGCTGGTGAGGAAACAAGAGTGCATAGTGGGTAAGGACACAAGCTATCAATTTGGCAAGAGATTTCAATACTTGCCTTGTAACTGGTAGAACTATGATCACTTACATCATCTCTCAAATCTCCTTTTCCCTACCTAGATAATGGAACTCATACTAGCAAACACTTCTAAGAACCGTGATTTTTAAATGAGATACGCCCGTGGAGATTGCTCACTGCCTGGCATTTTATTATGCATTAGTGAAAATTATTTGTTGTCATTTGTAACTATTATCATTAGACCTGGCCTTAGGGATGGTTGATTGTAACAATAGTTGATTTAGGCTTAGTTCCTAAGTTCCCAGTAAAGACTGGTAACAATAAAGGAGCGCCAGAGACCCTAGCCACGAGTTATCCAGGAGCAAAATCTTGGCAAACCTCTACTGTGTCCATTTTTCTTTGGCAAGTGTCTGGAGGCTCTGTGTCCTGAGCTATTCAGACCCTTAGACAGAAGCAAGAAATGTTAGCTCTAAAGAATAAAGGACCATGTTTCATGAGTTATTGTAGCCCAGTTCATAGGATCAGGTGAGGCAAACTGCAGATGGTACAGTCTTGCTGAGCACCAATGAGAGGCTCTCGCTTTAATCTCCCACAACAGATAAACAAATAGATAAATAAAATTTAAAATCTATAGTCTAATGATCATGATGCACTTGCCTGGCCATGGTCCTCTTGTATCATTGTCATTAGTCTGAAATTAGTCTGCTCTGCAAACAGACCATTTTTATCTTTTTTATAAAATTAAAGATTGAACTATACATTTTATTTTTTAAAGATTTATTTATTTTTAAAATTAATTTTACATACCAACCACAGTTTCCTCCCTCTCCCCACTTTCCCCCACCTCCTCCACACCTCACATTCACTCCTCAGAGAGGAGAGGATAAGGCCTCCCATGGGGAGTCAACAAAGTCTGGCATATCAAGTTGAGGCAGGACCAAGGACCTCCTCCTTGTATCTAGGCTGAGCATGGTATCCCACCATAGGGAAAGGGCTCCAAAACGCCAAGAACTATAGGTCCACCACACCATGCAGCAACACGGAGCAAGGTGAATATTAGTTCTACTCTCAGGGATAGTTTGAGGGTGGCCACCCATCAAAGGCATCATTTCCTGTTCTAGTTTCTATCGCCTTGCCTCAACTCCAAGGACGAACCAGAGTGCTACTTTGGGAAAGAAATGGCCACTCTTGGTTTTTGATTTGCTTAAAAAATGGTTTACATTTTCCATTCAGTTTTGCAAATCAAATAATCACCAGTTTAACTCATAAACAATGGAAGATATTGTTTCTGAAATACACAATAGTTTGTGGATGTGCTCAGTTGTTTCATGAAAACTAAAATAGAGATTCTTTAACGAATAAACACTATACACTTTTCAATAAAAAAGTCAGAGGTTAAGTAATACAATATTATTTCCTAACTGTCTACCATAATAAAAGGGAGTTGGCACACTAGTGGGCATACATGTATAAGTGTTTTGTATGTTTAGATCTGCCAACCAAATAGTATCTATTAACAATTGGCAAATTAGTAGATTGTATTCATATTAACAACTCCATTCTCAAATTAATTTGTGTTTATCTTAATTCACTGTTGTGAACTTAGATGGATTTAGAAGTTGGAGCCATTAATACTGGGAACTAAAAGTGAACAGAAACGTAATTTATACCAAAACCAACTAGCCTGCTGGAACAGCGCTATTTTGTTGCTAAAAGATCCTGTAAAAGCATCTGGGAATGTAGCCCAGTGATATTATACTTGCTTAGCATTTGTAAGGCCCTGACTTAAAAAAAAAGGTTGCATGAAGAAAAGCAGCCTCTGGCTACCGATGTCAAAAATTAGGGTAGACCAAAATTAGGTTTGACCAAAGTTAAAGCACAGACTGATAGTAAGTGGATGGGAAATCATTAATTTATGAAATTAGGTTATGACTATTTTCTGGAGAGCACCACTAAATCAAATGGATTGGAATGGGCAGTCTGAGTTGGTGGAAGGATTAGATTAGAAACTATTTTTATTGTGGGAAAATGTGGTTAGCATAAAATTAATCATGCAAACTATTTTCGAGTATGATTTGGTGGGATTATGAAGCCCACCATCGCTATCTAGGTCCAGAGTTTGTTTGACTCTCCCAAATGGAAACCTGTGGAGCAGTGGCTCCTCTTTCTTCTATCAGCTCCTGACAGCACTGATTCAATTTCTCTGTCTTTGTTTTTCTATTTGATAGGAGTGGAATGAATACTAAGAGGTCTTTGTAGATAGTTTCTTTCTTTAGCATATTGGTTTTGAAGTTCATCCATGTTGTAGCATGTATCGGAGCTTCAGTTCTGTTCAAGGCTGAGACATTGTCCTTTGTTTGTAGGTATCACACTTGGTTTAGTCATCGATCCTTTGAAGGATGTTTGTGTCTCAAAATCAAAACCCAGACCCTCAAATCGAACTGTGTTGAGGCAGGTTGCTATAAGGTAGTTATTGGGCTGTCAGGTAGAAGTCAAGTCTTTGGTATCACAGTGTAATTCCTAATTATCCTCAGACATGAGTGCCTCTGCTCTGTCATGACTCCACACTTGTTACTTTTCTATGGTAAACCCAAGGGGCGTGCAGTTGGCAGCATGCAGTTTCTAAAGAAGCGACTCTCATAGGCACTGGGAAATAAACTAGCCTGGGTAGAAGATTCTTTAAGCAGATAGGTTGCTCAGCTTACCCATTCTGGCCCCTAACTCCTATGCCCAAATGCTTTCCCATCGCCTTCTCACCAAACAACAAGCAGAAAACTAAACAGAGAAGAAAACATCTAGATAGGTCAGAGGAAACAATGACTAAATCTCTACCTTTTGGAGCGATTTGCAGGCTTTTTCTTCTCTCAGCTGCTTCCCTCTGCTGGCGGAATGGGGAAATGCATGCCATCGATTACTGTCCTAGGTGCTCAGGCTTGCTTTCCCAGAGTGCCCTGGGTTGGAAATGGGAGGCTTGCTTAAGCAGTTGCCTCTGCAGTTTCTTCCTCCCACGAGTACTTCGGTGGAGAGTGGGGTTCCTGGTATGTTTCAGCTCTAGTCTGCAAAGCACGTAGTTTCCTCCCGGATTACTGCCCCCCCTCCCCCGCGCCCCCCACCCCATGACTTAGGCCTCTACTCTAGTACGGGGCCTCCAGGTCTTTACATTAAGCAAGAAAGGCAGTGAGTACGAACAGATATCTCAGGATGTCACATATGACATGTGACTGTGTCTCATCTCAGACACATGCAGAGGAATCTAAACATCCCCTAGTAGATAGTACTACTGAGCAGGGCATAATTCACCTCACACTTTAACCAGGGGATCTCCTTGCCTAATGCTTCCCAGCACCCCATCATCCCCAGAACTTTGGTCATCTCCAGCCATAATGCAGTGATGGAACTCTTTTTTTTTTCAGTATTGTGTTTAAGAGGAAAAATAATTGTATGGTAAAGAAATCACGTACACAGGACCAATACATTTTCTCACTTGTGAAAAGGATGGAATGGGTTAAAGGAACAGAAGATTAAATAGCCCAGCCTCAGTCCCACTGAGGGGTAAATGTTTCTGTGGTCACATGTTGTAGGTTAGGTTGTTTTCAGTTCTTCCATTATTTCAACTACTGGAGTTCATTTAGATTGCAGCCCAGCTGCTTCCTTTAATCGTGATTCTTGTGTTATTTTTGGCAGCTTTCTTCATAATTAATTCACTCTTAATGTTGATAAGTAAGCCTCTGAAACTCAGAGCATTCCTTGTTAAATTCATGTGATAAATCAGAGGAGAGTAGAATAACACCTTCCAATTATCACATGGAAATTGGCAGTTTACGGAGCACTTGGTTTTCTTTATAAGACTTTAAGATATAAAAGGAAAGATGCTATCTGCCCATTCTAGATGAAACAAGGGAGGTTCAGAGAGGTAAGATGACTTGGACAAGGCCACGGAGCTGATCAGTGATAAAGCTGAGATGTGAACCTGGGATCCCTACCCATATTCCATAGCACTTTTCATTGAGCCATGTGACAGTAGCAATGACATTGTTTATTAGCTAATACAATGGGGAAGCTGAAAATTATCTCACGTCCAACATGAATATGGGGTACCACATGGGGGAGGCACTGTGCCAAGCACTTCTCATGTATCATCTTATTTATTCTTTGCAACACCACATCAACATCTCTATTATTGATTGCGACTTAAAGAGGTTAGGGAACTTGAGTCAGGAAATGATACAGCCAGAACCTCAAATTAAGAGCTATTTAATTTCAAAACCCTTGTGTGTGTGCATGCAAACACACACACACACACACACACACACACACACACACACACACACACACACACACGAAACCCAGGGCTATAGATGGAGACTGCTTGTTCCTTTCCTGGCCACTCAGACCTGAATAATCACACAGAAACTATATTAATTACAACACTGTTTGGCCAATGACTCAAGCATATTTTTAGCTAGCTCTTACATCTTGAATTAACCCATTTTTATTAATCTATGTATCACCACGAGGTTGTGGCTTACCAGGTAAGGTTCTGGCTGGCTTCTTTCTCCTTCAGCAACTACATGGCGTCTCCATGAAATCAGCCTACTCTCTACCTATATCTCTGTTTGGATTTCCTGCCTGTCTTCATTCTGCTGTGCCATAGACTGAAGCAGCATTATTTATCAACCAATAAATCTACACATACACAGAAGGACATCCCCACATTATTTGCTCTTTTCTGTCTAATTAAAAAGGAAGGCTTTAACTTTAACATAGTAAAATTACATATACAAAATAGCTATAAAGCAAGAATTATAGTTACAATATTTAGTCCATTTACATGTGGCAAAATAAGGAAAATACTTTATCATCTATTCTATCTTTGTGAGTCTACAGCTTTATATCTAATTTAATCTTTATCATAACTAAGGAAAACTATAACTATCTGTCTTTAACTCTTTAAAGACCCCAGAAGGATATAATATTACCTAAGTAAACAGGAAATACATTGTAAACAACTTCCAAAACTCTAGAATTAACAGAGACATCTTGCTGCCTGGACAGTCACCCAAAGTTCTTCTGCAATGTTGGGGTATCCATCTTCAGTCTACAGGCCCATAGTATCTGGCAGATTTTTTCGTGAAGCAGGAAATTTGAAAGACTGTTTTGCCTATCTTGGCAGTCTGTCAGTCACTCTCTTCTGTATCCTGCAGAATGTCTGGCAGTTTTTCTGTGAAGCAGGAACCCTGAAGGACAATCCCATCTTTTGAAAAGTTTAGCAGTCACTTTTTTGTGGGTCCTGCATGTCCAGTTCATACAGCATACCATCAAAAAGTCCAGGCAAGAATAGTTTCTTGCCCAGATAGCTAACCTTGCCACATTAAAGACAAATTTCATAACGAGTTTCTTTAATGTCCATCAGCCTCTCTGATTGGTGCTGCCAGAAGCAGACATGTCTCACTGTCGAGAAAGGTTTCAGTTTTTAAAACCTTTTAAATGCCATGTTTTGTAGGTCTTTGAAAGGTTTGAAGAATACCTATCCATCTGAAATATATCTCTGTATATCTAGAAAACCTAACATGACTATATTATAGATGACTATCTGTTAATCTGTAATTCTTAATTATACATTACATTTTAAATGAGTTGCACAAACATTACTGTTACCGTCTCTTTAAAGACTTTGTTTTATACTTTTTTCTTCTCTCTCCCAAGCCTACATACATTTTTAAGCACACTGTGTCTCATTTAGACGTCTTTTATGTCTGAATCTGTCCTACTGTGTATCTGAAATCCTTTTCTGACAAGCAGCATTTTAATATGGTAAGCAGTGTGGTCATGGCAGCCTTGGATTCTGGCTCCACCTCTCTCAGCCTTCTAACATGGAGGAGGTACCTTTACTGTCAGCTCTGGGTGGGAGTTATGCTCACCACCTCAACTCTGGGAAGCAGTTGGCCCATGCCACCATCAAGCAACTTGCAGCATTCTGCCCACAAAACCCATTTAAGTGCAGGACCTCTCAAAAGAACCAGAGTTTTTGCTGCCCACATGAACCAGGAAGCCTTCCCATAAAGAGGCTGAGCAGGTTTTTTTTTGCCTCTAACACTGAGTCAGGAAGAATTCTCTTAAAGGAGTTGTGCCTCTACTTACTGCCAGTGAACAGAGCCTATCTGAAAAAAAATGCTTACCAAGAAGTTGTACTTAACTTTGTTTTTTATGTCTAGAATTCTTTTCCAAGCTCTCTCAGATTTTATGTGGATGTAGTCACCCCATGTTGGGTGCCATTTGTAGGCAGAGACTGCTCATTCATTTCTCTGCCACTCAGACCCAAATAATCACACAGAAACTATATGAATTACAATCTCTATATCTCTGTTAATATTTCCTGCCTTCTTTTATTCTTCCCTGGCATAGGCCGAAGCAGTTTTATTCATCAACCAATAAAGCAACACATATGCAGAAGGACTTCCCACATCACAGGGCCTTATGTTCACAGAGCACAGGCTTTACCACTGCTGCACACAGCCCCTGTGCTGCATGTTATTATTTTCTATTTGAGTTAAGAAATTGAAGTGATTGTATTAGGAGGGAGGATGCAGGCTACACCTAAACTTTATCCTCCTAAAATTTTAAGTTGGAAAACTGCTGGCTTCAATAATTTTTATGTACCAAGGATTTGAGTGAATCAGTAGCTGGGTGGGCACCACCAGGAATGGGGACACACACTTCTTTAGCACACCCAGAGAATAAACAACAATAAAAACCAACCAGTGAATAGCAAGTTCTACACCCTATGCTAGCATCTCTTAGCACAAAAACCTCTTACTGAGAGCAGTTTCTCCACCAAGATCTGTGCTTTCTCTGGAGACATTACCAAGGTGGTGTGCTTTACAATCTCTGCTCACACAGACCCAGGCTCTACAGCATCTCAATGTCAGACCCTCCTAAATAGCTGCAGAATATATTTTCCACAAAGTGCCAAACTTCTCCAAAATGTTTGATGAAACCTCAGTCTAACAGTCCCTAGGTTTTCCAATTTTTAAAGGTTGACTCTCATCACATAGCTTAGGCTGGCCATGCACTCCAAATTCTCCTGCTGCAGCCTCTCAATTGCTGGACTTACAGACAGTGCCACAGTGCATGACTGTTATTCTTATTTAACACAAGACAGGACTTTTCTTCATCCTGAGAAACAGACCCAACTGCTCTCTATCTGTTAATCCCAAAATTAGAAAGAGAAGGACCATCAACTCAAATCACCATGGCCAAATAAATTAAAGGATGTTTTTGTTTTCATGTACATGGGCTGCCTTCCCCTAAAGTGGGGTTCAAGAGGTCAGCATTGGATGTGAGGAAGACAAGGATTGTTTAAAGCTCAGGGGTAGGGGGCACAGGAGCAGAATATAAGCATAACAAGTTAGTCATAACAAACACCTGAAACAAAGACATGATTGCAAGGTGGTCATAACATGGTAGTCATAACAGGTAGTCATAGGTGGTCATATAACCTTTTAAAACAAAGATATGGTTGCAAGATGGTTATAAACAATTTTTTTTGAAATGAGAACATAATTGCCATTACAGGAACAGGCAGTACAGAATAATTTGTCGTTAAGGTTACAGGTGTGGCATAATCCAACACTTAAGAAACATAATAAATCACAGAGATCTTCCTATCTCTGTCTCCCAAGTGCTGGGATTAAAGGTGTGTAGATCTTTTTCTTCTAATTGGAAATAGTGAGGTCTTAGCATGACTAAAATGACCCAGGAAACAGAGGAGCTTGCTCGGCAAATCTGGTGAAAGCTTGTAACACAATTAATTCACCAGTTAAAATCATTGCTTAACAGCAGCTATGCACTCACACACATAGAAAGTGTGTATAAAGAATATATATAATAAGGAGTATACTCAATATAAAGAGGCAAAACAAGGTTTGGGCAGTTAGTACATTTCTGATCATGTCATCACAAGGACTTGAGTTTGACCCTCAAATTCATTTCCAAAAAAGAAAAATGAGGGGGCTGGAGAGATGGCTCATAGGTTAAGAGCATTGCCTGCTCTTCCAAAGGTCCTGAGTTCAATTCCCAGCAACCACATGGTGGCTCACAACCATCTGTCATGGAGTCTGGTGCCCTCTTCTGCTCTACAGGCATACACACAGACAGAATATTGTATACATAATAAATAAATGACTAAATAAATAAATAAAGAAAGAAAGAAAGAAAGAAAGAAAGAAAGAAAGAAAGAAAGAAAGAAGAAAAAATAAAAAGCCAGGTGTGGTGACATTCACTTAGAATCGTAGCACTGGAGAAGTGGGGACAGGTGGATCTCTAAGGATGGCCAGCTACCATACTAGCCTACTTCATGAGTTCCAGGTCAGTGAGAGAACCTTTCTCAAAGGGAAAAGGCAGCTAGCACTCGAGAAGCAACATCTGAACTTATCCTCTGGCCTCTGTGTGCAAGCTTGTGCACACAGATGCATAGAATAAATAAATAAATAGATAAAGATGAAAACTCTTCTGGATGGAGTTCAAACTGTAATGGGGAATATGGGCAATGAAAGAGATTAGGAAGGAAACAAATAAGACAATGATGAAAATGTCAGGGGAAACACGATGCAAGAAAAAGGATCCTAAATGTTAGAGCTGGAGCTGGGGAGATGGCTCAGTGGTAAAGTTCTCTCTGTACAAGCAGGAGAACATGAACTCAGAACCTATGGAAAAGCCAGGTGTGGCAGCACCTGCATCTGTAACCTCAGTGCCAGCAGGAAGGGGGCAAAGACAGATGGCTCCCAGGTGCTCACCAGCCAGTCTAGACAAAATGGCAAGTTCTAAGTTCATTGAAAGACCTTTTCTCAAGAAGTAAGGTGGAGTGTAGTTAGGTTTTCTTTCTTTGTTTGATTTATGCTTTGGGGGCCCACTACCCAGCTCCCAAATAAATACATGGAGACTTATTCTTACTTATGAATGCCTGGTCTTAGCTTGGCTTGTTTCTAGCCAGCTTTCCTAATTTAAACTAACCCATTTCTCTTCTACATTTTGCCTCTGGGATTTTTACCTTTCTTTATTTTATATGCCGTTCTTTTCTTCTTACTCCATGGCTGGTTATATGACTGGTTGTCGGCCCCTGGCATCCTTCTCTCCTTCTCCTTTTCTCGCTCTTTGCTCTCTCTAGAGCCTAGATTTCTCCTCCTACTTATTCTTTCTGCCTGGCAGACCTGCCTTGCTATTGGCCGCTTGGCTCTTTATTAGACCAATCAGATGTTTTAGACATGCACAGTAACACAGTTTTAAAGAGTTAAACAAATGCAACAGCAAAGCAATGCACCACATCTTTGCATCACTAAACAAATGTTCCACCGAATAAACAAATGTAACACGTCTTCAACTAATAATTGCACAGCAGTGTGGAGGGATAGAGAAGGACATCTGATGTGTTGACCTCTGGCCTTCACAGGTGCATAAATGGGCAAGGCTACATGCATACACATACATAGCACCCCCCATACATACATCAGTAATAAAATGTTCAAGTAGGTTGGCCTTGGAAGGCTTCCATGAAAAGACAGATCCTGAGCAGAGACTTACGTAAGTGAGGGAGGGAGCTAGCTACGTGGACAAGGTGGATACCAGACCCATCACCATCAGTACAAAGTCTCCTGGAGAGCATGCTAGGACTGTTTAAAGAGCAGCAAACCAGCAGTGTGATTATATCATAATCTCAAAAATAAAAATTATAAAAGATATCTCAATTTTACTTTTAAAACACAGATGAAATATGAGTTGAGAGGGCAACTCTCAACTGGGGAGCCTAAGGGGCCAAGGCCTATTCACGTATTGGGCCCCTGGACACCTCCCCACCACCCAGAGAGGCAGGCTCCCCACTAAGGGAGACTTCCTGTGAACCTTCTGGCATTCTGCCTCTGCCTAGGTCACTTGTGTAAAGATCCGAGGAGCATGGCAGTCAGAATGAAGTTCTTTGTTTTTCTTTTAAACTTTGTTTCAGGCCAAAGCAATGCAGGAAGAGCAGCATGCTTCACTGGAGACTAAAGAAAAGGCCACAACCAAGACAAAACACGCCGACCAGAAGGAACACAAAAGGGACAGCACAGGTTAGCATCCCTTCACTGCCCATCAGTGGATCTCGGCCTTCCATGAACAGTACAGTGTGCTGGGAGGATAAACAAAAACGGCCCCTCCCCAGGGCTGCTACCCTGGCTTCTCTTGTGTGTCAGATGCACACAAATGAGCTGGAGAGAGGGTTCTGCAGCTAAGAGCGTGCGCTGCTCTTATAGAGGACCCCAGTTTGGCTCTCAGTGCTCAAGTAAGGCAGCTCACAACTGTGCATAAGTCCAGCACCCGGGGAATCTGACACTTATGATTTCTGTGGGCACCTCCATGTACATACCCATACCCAGAATTAAAAAATAATGAAAGCCTATGAATGTTTTAGGGCCCTGGGCACCTCACCACAACCCAGGGAGGCACTGTGGGAGACTCTGTGTGACCCTTCTGCCACACTGCTTGCTGCCTATCTTAGTAGTGGAAAGGGTTAAGGACCCTCTGTGAGGTATATTAGATGCATTACTTAAAAAAAATCATAAAAACAAAACTTTTAATTAAAGATATGGTCACAAAAGTACGGCCCGAGATTCTCCTCCTAAACCGACAGAAACAATGGTTATACGGGCTTTGTGGAAAGGATCACACATGGTTTTTAAATCCTATCTAAATGAATTTCCAACTTGAGGGGCACATTGTTTGTAAATGTGTTCAGTTCTTTCAAATGGCTATGTTTGCTGAGTTCTGTAGAGTGCAGCTAGTGATGGCCTATTCAGTGTTCTTCCCCGACAACACAAGAAGATAGGAACAATGGAATTGGCTCCCCCAAATTATTCTCGTAGGAGTTACCATTCTCTTCCAGTTTAGAGAAGAAGTTTTGCTGTTCACAGCGACTTACCATGTCCACGCTATCAGAGCTGTGTGCAGCTGCAGCCAGATATCCACGGCAAGCTAATTCCGTACAGTGTTTGACAAAATTAAATTCCAGTTCTGTCACTTATGTTGGATGGTTGTCAGAGTTTTCCATACATGATTTCACACATGGTGTCAAAGATAGGACTCCTTTAAGTATGTTTTTCCCAGAAAGACAAAACACTAAAAAAGTCTTTTAAAGAAGGATGAGAGGGAAGAAGAAAGGGACATAGATGAAGAGTGTGATCTCATTTTTCACACATGGAGATAGAACGGAGTCAATAGCCCTGGGGTACCTTTGGTTGCTGTTCCACAGGAAGGGCCTGATTACAAAGAACACAAGGAGCTCTTCTCTGTGCTGTATGCTGCAGATGCAACCACTAGGTGGCGCGACAGACTCAATGTCTGTGAAGAAGGATCCGCCACTGGGACTGTTACTTAGATCAAACTGAGCTGTAGAGGAAAAAGGCCTGAAGGAGTACCCTCACAGATGCAATTGCTGGGGTGTTGGGAGTGCTACTTTGCATGCATTCAAAGAATTGCTTTACATGTGTGTCACACAGGAGTGTTTTAAGGCAAGGAGGCAGAAAACGGATGAAACGGGGGCGGGGCATAATCCTAACCTCTCAACGAATTACTTTGACATTTTTTTTTTCTGAAAAAAAGCATGAATCTATACAATATAGAATTTTCAAGAAGTTTGGATAAGTATTATATGGAAAATAGGAATACTAATCAGAAAGTAAAATTTTTCCCTTGCTGGACTGGAGAGACGGATCAGAGGTTAAGAGCAATTGCTGCCCTTCCAGAGGACCCGGGTTCGATTTCCCCACTTGGAGGCTCACGAACATCTGTTACTCCAGTTCCAGGACATCTGAGGTCTCTTCTGGCCTCTCCGGACACCAGGCACACATGTCATACAAAGACTTACATGAAGGCAAAATATCCACATCCACAAAATAATAATATAAAAGTCATTTAAAAAGAATTCCCTTTGCTCCTGCTCCAGTTAAGTTTCTCAAATGTAATCATTGTTACAAAATCACAATTTGCCTCCTTTTGAATCTCACACCTAATGGTCAACCAGACTACTAATGAAATGCTAATGAGCCAGCCCAAGACTATCTGCTCATAAGATCAAAATTGCCCTTCACTATAAACATTTTCCATTGCTTAAAGCTGGTAGTGAACAAGGGATTGTCTCCTGCATAGTTACATGTTCATATCAGGGAATTTGGTAGCAAACATAGCCGGGGAGAGCGGTACTCTTTTAGGAAGTCGAAAGCACACACATCTCTCCTTTCCTTTTTACATTTGGTACAGGGCCCTCAAGCCAGGAGCAGAGCTACAAAACTGACTCCCAGGATAAGAAGAAGACAAGAGATCAGTCTCTAAGTACTGATGCTTCTTCGAGCACGGGCCACTCGGTTTCAGGATCCCATCCAAGAAGACGCAGAAGAAGAGTCAAAACCGAGTTGGGTTTCATAGAGAAAGGCCTTCTAAAATCCATGAAAGAACATGACTGGGGTGGGAAAACTGGCTCCTCACCTACTGAAGAGTTGCCTGGTAGGGAACACCCTTTCTTGAAGCTATATCTGGAGAAGCAAAACACAGAGCAGAACCCGACTGCAGAAGCAGCAGTTACTACTCCTCAGAAGATGCCTTCAGATAAAGGGAATGTGAAGAGGGAAATGGCTGCTATAGATGTTGAAGCCCAAAGAACACCAGCACCACAGCCTACACCTACAGATGTGGCAGAATCCATGGTTAGTGGTCCGCTACCCAGCCATGAAGAAGGGTCTTCTGAAGGCAAGAAGAAAAAGGAGAGAGCCAGTTTGTTGTCACAGATAAGACACCCACCCACAAGCCAAGAAGAGGCCACTGTCTGGACGACAGTGGAGGCCCAAGCACGTACGCATCCTTCTCAAGTCCATGGAGAAGAGAAAGAGGCATCCAGCCTTGGTTTGCAAAAGTTTCAACCAAGAAAGGAATTATCCTTGGCGAGCACAACTTACCACAAAGGGATGTATCCCAGAGGTGGCCTTCAGGCCTTTTCAGCAAGTGTTTCAAGCACTACCGCAGAAGATGATGTTTCTATGCCCATGTCTCCTCTTCCTCTCAGGAGGTGGCCGAATGCAGGGGAAATCTCCTCCGATTCAGACAGTAGTTCAGAGTCTGAGAGTAGTTCTGAAATGCAACTGAGCCCTGCGCATTCTTTCCAGCTTCTTTGGAACACTCAAGATGAGGATGTCTTCCTCAAAGCAGGAAATGTAGATGCCGAACTGAGCAAGATGGGGTGGCAGCAGCCTCTTGGCTATTCCTCCCAGTCATTAGGAAAACCCAAAGCTAGAAAAGTCTCCTCAGAAGCAGACAGTTCCTCAGACGATCAGAGAAGCTGCGAGGAGATGACATCTGCCCAGTCCTTCCAGTCCTTGGACGAGTTTGAAGAATGCTCAGAATCAGTAAGTTTTATCATTGATTCCATCTCTGAAGAGAACTTGGCTCCCAGGAGACATTCCCAGGCCTTGCTGGAGTCTGAAGAAAATGAAGTCTCCACAGAGTCAAGCAGTTACTTTGAGAAGTATCACAGTTCAGAGGATATGAACAGCTCAGAGGAAAAGCAGCCTTCTGAACCTTCCAAGCAGTCCCTGGGTCAGTCCAGAGACCAGCAAGAAGTGTCCCCAGTTTTGAAGAGTACGCCAAAAGAGTCGAGTGGTTCTGCCAAGCCAGTGCACCCCGTACACACTTCTCCACCCATTGTGAGCCCTAGTACTCAGCAGCAACCCCCCATTTCGGGGAACGTTTCTGTAGCACAGAGCAGACCCGTGGAGTCACTACCTCCCAGCCACACTGTCAGGTCATGGGTGAACCCTCAGTCTGAGCATCAAGTGTTTGCAGAGGGCATTGCTGCTGACTGGGACACTTTTATGCAGCCACCATCCCCTAGAAAGGCTTTGAAGCACCCAGTGGGGCACACCGTTGAGCAAAATGTCCCCCCAAGTCCAGACGTTTCGACCATGGGCGAGGCAGCTTCTGTGGAGGCCTTGATTCTCAGACACCATTCTCAGCCCCCAATCAGATCAGTACTTGAGCAAGATATTTCTGCAGGCCCAGAGCTTGGCGTTTTTGAAGAATGTGTTGTTGCACAGTCTCCCAGATACCCTTCTCAGCCTTCGGTGGGACCAGACATCAAGAAAGAAGTATCACTGGGTGCAGAAAGTGCTGCATTTGAGGGAAGCCATTTTATGGAGCTCCTGCCTCCTCAGCATCCTTCTCAAGCCCTGTTGAAACCCTTCACCCAGCACCAGGCTTCTGCTTTTGAAAGAGGTGCTTCTATGGATTCAAGGCTTCTGGCACAATCTTTCCAGCCATGGATGAAGCCTCAAGGGAAGCAATCATTTTCAGGTTCAGAGAGTACAGCTTTCGAAGGGAACTCTTCTATGGAGCATGTGGCCCCTTCCCTTTCCCAGCCTATGAAGCAACCTTATCAAAATGTGCCTTTAGAATCCGAGGCTGTCGCCACCAAGATCATTACTATGGGCCCACTGCACACCAAATATTCTACTCATTCCTTACTAACTCCTCAAAGTCAACCAGTCACAGAAAGTACCTCAGTAGAAGGTGCCTCTTTGGAGGAGCCACTGCCTCCTCAACCGTCAGTAAAATCCAAATTCCAATCACAGATGACCCGAGATCCAGTGAGTGCTTCCACTCAATGGGGCAGCCCTATGGAGTCAACACCTGCTCAACATATCTTCCAAACACAGCCTCTCCCTAAATTTAAGCAAGTGCCTACAGGTTCAGATGGTCCTGAGGCCCAAGGGATCATGTCTATACAGCCAGGTTCTTCCAGATGCCCTTCCCAGCCATGGTTGACTCCTACCTTTGAGCAAATATCTGTACTCCCTGGCAATGTTCCTGCTGCATGGACCATTCCAATTCATCCACCAGCTCTCAGAATGCCTTCTCAGCCCTTGATGGGATCAGTAGTCCGACAGTCAGCCTCCACAGGATCCATGAACACATCTCTACAACAAATCGCTGTAGAACCATTGTCTCCTAAAAACCCTTTGCAGCCATGGCCGACTTTTCCATTTGAACAAATCTCTGTACCTGCGGACAAGGAGGCAAGAGCAGCATGGAGTACTCCTGTTGATCCATCAGCTCCCAGAATGCTTTCTCAGCCCTTGATGGGATCAGTAGTCCGACAGCCAGTCTCCACGGAGTTAGTGGGTATTTCTGTGCCACAGAGCAGCTCTGTGGAGCTCATGCCTTCTAGATCCCCTTTCCAGTCAAGAGTAGATCCAGAGACTTATGCAGCAGATGAGGGAGTTTCTGCAATTATGACGTCTGGAAGACATCATTCTCAACCCCTAATAAGCACAGAGTTCAAGGAAGAAGTTTCCTCAGATTCATTGGGAGCTTCTGGAGAATGGGGCATTCCTATCGAGCCAATGCCTTCGAAACATGCTCCTTATCCATGGTCGGGTCCTAAGTTTGAGCACCAAACCTCAAGTCTAGAAGGTTTTGCCAAAGAGGGGGACATTTATAAGGAGGCATGGCCTCCCAGAAACCCTTCCCAAAGCATTATAAAACATCAAGTCCAGATAACACCCTCAAGGTTTGAGAGTCCCTCTTTTGAGGGAGGCATTCCCTGGAAGCCACCACCTCCCACAGTTCCCACCCCGTTCTTAATGAGTTCTAAAGTTAAGGACATGTCCTCCAGTCTAGAGAGTGCTGATAATCAAGACAGGTCTAAGAAACAACAGGGTAGAAGTGCTCCTTCCAAGTCCTTTGTGAAATTTATGGTAGATCAAATCTTTGCAGAGAGTACTGCTGGGGAGACGGCCATTTATGGAAAGCCTGTGCTTTGGAGTCGAAGCTGTCCTTCCAGATCCTTGTTGAAGCCTAAACTGGAGGAGCAAACTTTCTCATATAACTGGGCTGAAGAACCCAAGGAAGACAGCCCTTTGAAGAAGCTGCCCCTGAAGCAGCCTCCGCAGTCGCCCAGAAGAGCGAAAGAGTCACAGGAAGTTCTGTCATATTCTAAGGGCACCCCTGTGAAGCAGAGCGGCTCTGCCGTGGACAGCTCTCCGCCTCTGGGAAAGCTTGAGTACAGGCAGAAAGTCTCCGTTTCTGTCAGTTTTCCGGAAGAGTGGAAGAGGCCTGAAGGACAGCTGCCTTCCACACAGCCTTCTCAAGGCTTCAATGTAGCTAGGTCGCAGCCACCGGTTTTATCAACAGCGTCTGCAAGTGTTCCTGTGGAGTGGAGCAGTCCTGAGGGGCATCGACCTCCCGGTCAGCCTGCTCAGGCTTTATTGATTACTGACTATCAGCAACAAGTTTACTTAAGTTCTGCCAGTGCTGCCGCTGAAGGAACCATTTCTAGGAAGAATACTGGCAGCTGGTCCATGCCAAAAGGCCCAGATTCTACAAAGAAAACCATGAAATACACACAAGGCTATGGGGACTTCATTAAAGGCACCCCAACTTCTGTCACCAAACCTGGCAAGTTCACTTCGGTTCCTGCCCAGAAAGCATTTGCTTCAACTGGCGCTTACTCTAAGGAGGAAGTTCCTCAGCATCGTGATGAAAAAGAGCGTTCTTCATTTCTATCCACCAGCAAGTCTGATGTCGAAAATGTTTTCGGAGTGAGACTGCGGAGAATCTCCCAGAGGAGTGGGATGGAGAATCCAGAGCCTATCGTGCCAGTTGTCCCAGCAGGCAACGATCAGACGAACAAAGGAACTCCCCAGGGCTCCAGTGGAGGCCAAGAGAAGTTCAGCCAAGCATCTAGCTGTGCAGAAAAGCAAGGGAACAGGCCCAGATATGAGGGCACTTTCAAGAAGCCAACAGTTTTCAGACCTCCAGGTGAGAGTTTTTTTTCTCCAGAGAGAAGACCTGTAAGACAAAGCCTTGGGTGGATGGGCCAAGAACTCCGTGGCCTCTAGGCTTCCAACTGTACTATCCCTTTGGCAGAACTAGCTGTGGATTTAGAGGTGGGCTAGTGCTCCATCCTGGATGAAAATATTCAGAAGTAACTCCTTTGCACTCTTCCTTTTCCCCAGGAGGCAGCGGTCAGGGCATCAATTTACTTCTCATTAATAGACGCAGGACCTCCTCCTCCTCTTCCTTCTCCACCTACCTCACGTATAGCGTTCTTTGGGCAGAATCCCGTGAGTTCCCAAAACAATAAATAATAACTTTACATACACCATGTCACTTTAATCTGTCAAACAGATCTCCACAACCCATTTCATCAAGAGCACTGTGTTTACGCTCTTTCCCTGAAATCATCTCAATTTACTCCAGATCAAGGTGACCTGTTGAGCGCTACTATTTTCAAAAGACATTGTGTCCTCAGTATCATCCCTGCCTGTTATTGTCTCTGCCTCTGATCACACTATTTCATTGTGACATTTGCACAAGGGACCAAGAAGTAACGGAATCTGTAAGATTTTTCTTAGAGTTGGAGGAATTGTATCAATGGTCTGAGTCTTTGGCATCTTGAGAATTTTCTCAGCCTGTCTGACAACCATTATCCTGTCCTGATTTGGGCATGGGAAGAGGGATGGCTAAAGGAAAGAAAGGATTCAGTAAGAGACAGTATGCCCATTTTAACGTGCAGCTATTTAACTACTTAATCCTGCCTTCCCACTTTGTAGGAAGGGTACAAAAGAGAATGGCCCTTCCCTAAATGCTATCTATTTTTGATTGGCAACCAGAAATGATCCTATTTGGAACACTATTGCGGGCAACCTGAATCAGACTGAAGATCCTTTCTGCCTGGCTTCCTTTCTAATTCTTTTACTTTCTTTTTCAGGAAAGACCTCTAGTTTGAAGGCAGATTACACTACAGAACCAGCTTGGATTAATGTGGCAAAACAGAGGCAAAAGGCCTTTGCCTTCCACTTTTCTAAAAAACCCAGGACCAGAGCTGAAATTAGGACTGAGTCCAAGGAGCAAAAATATGAGCCAAAATATGATCCAGGCATGGAGACTCCACCAAAGGTTAGCAGATCCACTGATGGAGCTTGCCCTTGGAGTTATGTCAGACACACAGTGACCGTCTCTTATTGGGAGCATTAATCAAGGACAATTCTTCTTTATTTTGTATTCACACTAATGTGACAGCCTTGATGCTCTTGCAGCATTTATGAAAAGTAATGGATACGAAGAGAGTCTATAAATCAAGCCTTGTCCTAAATATTCTAAAGTGGGATTCCATGAAATTGGGTGCATAAAAAAGTAGATAAAACCAACAGCCCTATTATTACAAGCAGCAATAATAAAACAGAGATAACCAGTAGGGTAAAAACTGAGCGACTATATGTTATAACTTTAAGTACATGCACATGCTTTTCATAAATGAGAATCAAACTATAAACACAGAAGGCCCCTTTATCACAAGAGTCTCCGAGGATGCCTGGAGCTGCACACAGTAAAGAGCCCACCCTGTAGTTGAATGTCTTTTCCATTTTAACTCATTATTTATATGTTATGATGGTTAACTTTTAAAATCTGAGCTCAAAATAGTATTCCTCCCAAATTCAAAATTCAATTTGTTTTTACTATATATTTTAGCAACCTCAGCCTAAGATGTTTCTAAATTTTCCTAGTAAGTCCACGATTTTTGCTTGTTTGTGCATTGGAGGCATTTAGAGCTTCTCTCTCTCTCTTGGATCTGAATGGCCAGCATCATTGCTCTTGCACTTTGGGGCACTCATGATGACACCATCCCAGAGCATCAGACATTTAAGACAGCTAAATAAAAAACAGGAAACATGAGCATACGGTGTGGGATGCTGGACCAGAGGGAGATTCACAGCCAGGTGGGGATGAGAAGGGATGAGGATCCTGGGCTGCTAGAAATGGCAGTCAGTGTGAAGTTTATCAAGTGTTTATTTACGAAAAATCTCATTGAATTTTTTTGGACTGTGATTGACCATGTGTAATTAAAACTGGGCAGTGAAAGCTTAGGGAAGGGGAGCTCTTTTTCATTTAATGTTTCATTATGCACTCCTTTCCATATGAGTCCCTAAATACATACTCTTAGGTGTTGATGTTCACACTTCTACATACTGATTTGTTTTGGTTTCACACCTGTAGATTTTAAAAATGTTACAGGATGTACTAGACATGAGGATAGGGATGATGGAATGATGCTTTCTTCTTAGGAAATCTTCAGAAAACGAACCTCAAGAAAGCATATTACATTTACATATCAAAAGCTGTTTCTGAGATCCTATAGAAGTGCTTGCTAAATTTATTAAGGGAGTCATGCTTTAATCATCGCTCTGCTTTAAAGATCTTTCCATTTTTTTGTCATTGGTATTTAAGTGGAAAGAGGGTCATAAAAGGGTAAAGCCCACTTTGGTTACCTCTTTTGTCGGGGGAAAATACCCTAGCGTGTGTAAACTGTTGACTTAGAACAGTTGCGTAGAGATCAACTTTAAAAGCCTACACAATACAGTTACATCGTTTCCTAGTGGAAAAAGCACTTCTAGTCATAGACCAACAAGTTTTGGAAGGTAGAAATCATATAGTGCTTACTTCAACCAACTGATCAGATTTGATTGTAACCATCACATCTTGTTAGCTCACAGCTAAGTGATGGTACAATGTTATAGAGAAGGTTGTTCTCCCATCCAAGTAATAACCAGCTCCAGCAATACTTAGCTTCTGAGATCAGAAGAGACTGGGAACAGTCAGGATGCTTTGGCCATACACAAGAGAGAAGGTATTCTCATATCAGTTTGTTTACACTGTTTGTGTTACTAGATAGTGTTTCTTCCTGGTCTGAAAGAAAGGTGGCAAACTTGATCCAGTTTGGGATTTGTTAATAATTTAAGTTCTGGTACTGGAGAGATTACATAGTGGTTATGAACATTTAGTGCTCTTTTAGAGGACATGGATTCCATTCCCAGCACCCCATAGCAGCTCACAACCAAGTGTAACTACAGTTCCAGGGATGCAATACTCTCTTCTGGCCTCAGCAGCAGTGCCTGTGGTGCACACACATATATGCAGCAAAACACTTGAATACACACACAAAAATAGATACATGATTTAATAATATATATGCCAAATAAATCATTAAATATGTATGTATTATGTATGTGTGTATTACAAGCCCAAGGAGCTTTGTGCTATCTTTTGTTATTGATCTATATAATCAATTTTTATAGTTATAGATTTCTACCCAGATGTATACTTCTGCATCAATATCTATATCCTCTATCTCTTTTCTTTTGATTATTGTTGAACTCATAGTACCCAGGACAGGGTTCACGTTATGTTGTCTTCTAAGTAGCTTGCTGTCTTTATTGTCAGGGCTTACAAAGGTTTTCTTTTCATTTTGCTATTACAGGAACCCGAACCCACAACTGATAGCCCCTCGAAAATGACTGTTTCTTCCACTGTTCCCAGAGAGGAGATGGCAAGGCTGTCTAAGTCTACAAAATCAGGTGAAAGCGCTCATTCTCGCCTGTCAAAAAAGCCACGGAGGATCGTGGTGAAACATTTTGCAATTTCAAGTTCAAGCAATGTATTTCTCTTATTGATCAAATCAGCTTCATGATTCTTTCATGTCTCTTTCATGAAATGCAACAGACATTAGCTTACTTTAAGGAAATCTAATTGTTATAGCTGAGTCCAGTGTGAAATTTTTATAGCCCTTTCTAGTCTCTCACCTCACTGAAGAAGCCATCAAGGCAAGGCACAAAATGTTCTGGTGGCTAGGTAGGAAGGGAAAGTACCAAGCCATTTCAAGCTGATAGCAAAGCAATGTTTTTTCACCTGTTCCAGCCTCAATGAAATCTGTTGACAATAATTCACTGTATAGGCCCATCAGCATCGATTCATAATTATTGAAAAGGCTTGCTTCATGTGCTTCTATATTCTGACTAAGGGTGTGAGACATGGGGGTGGGTTGAAAGCTACAAATAAATGGGACAGGAAATGATAGACTGTGACCTCATCGGTGAGAGTTATGTCCCAGAGGGATTTCCTCAGCAGGAGCCGAAGGCGAGGAGGATGACTTTTTTTTTTATAATTCCTTATTGATTTTTAAAAGGAATTTCACATCATGTACCCCAATACTGCTCACCTTCCAGTCCCTCCATATCTACCCCTCCCCCCTGCAGCACCCCTCAAAAGAAACATCCCCCAAAATTTAATTCAAAACAAACAAACAAACAAAAACCCACCTTGGTTCTCCATCATTCTGGCCTCAGTTCATCACAGTGGCATTGAGAGCTGCGGTGTGTCACACAGTATACCCTTTGTCCACTCAGCCCCATCCATAAATGGTCATTGCAATGAGTCATTGGTCTGGTTCAAGGTCTCTCGCCTCTGGCACACCATCATCCCTGGACCCTCACCAAAACTGGAGAGGAGGATGGATTTACATTTGACTCAGGAACCCATTATTTGGCTATGGAAATAGCTGTGATCATACTGACCCATGTCTTATGAGCAGTATATTCCTAAGATGTGGTTCTCAGCTTCCCTGAAGAATAGATCCACCAGGAATATTGTTAAATGATAGAGGGCCCTCGCTCCATCCCTATTGATTCAGTTGGTTCAAGAAATTTCATGAGCACTGCTAGTTTTTGAGTTTCTTTGTTTTTCTTCGGGGGGGGGGTTGTAGTTGTCATTTGATTTCAGCAATGTAGCCCAAGCTAGAGCATCGAACTCCTGGCCCTCCTGCCACAGCATCTGAAATGCTGGAATTAGAGGCATGGACCATCACATTCAGACACACTGGTGGTTTTAAAATGCTCCTAGATGTTTCCAATGTGTAGTTAGAATTTAGAAACACTTGTTTAGTCAAAGGGAGTGGAGTTGGGAAACAGATAGTAGTCTGTCGGACCAGACAGGAGTTGATAGAGTATTATTTCTCTGGCTTTTATTAGATAAATTTATTGAGTCATCAGTCACTTTCACAATGTCAGAGACTGGTGAAAACAGATCTGACATATATAAAAAAAGGAATAGGTGTAATGTTTCCCCTTTGGGTGTGAGTTCGAAAGTATAAGCTAGTGAAACAATAAAAGTTAAAAGATGGGCTGTTACAAATCCCTTCCCATGGCTATGATCCTACAGCTATTTCCAACCTGATGCTGCCCCTGGACACATATATTTACTGTGCCATTTGCCCAAGCTCTGATTTTTTACAAGTCTGCCTTCTAAGAGAACAATGGTTGGACAGTACTAAGAACTGGGTGATCAGAGCAAACCTGAAAGAATGGTCCATTGCATTTCACCTTCAAACGTGCTCTAGTGTCTCTGGGGTTTCTGACAGTGCATTATTTGCTGTGATTTCAGTTGCGTTTGATGATCAGAACAAGCTTCACCCATATACCAGGGAGAGAGAGAGACCAGATGCTCTTCAAGCCTGCCACCCAAATTTTCAACATCAAAGGAGCCTGTGTGGTTCTCAGTGACCAAGAAGAAAGCCCAAGCATGGAGCCAAATGTCAGACATGCAATAAATAGCTCCTGGATGGAGCCTCAGCATTTTCAGTAGTAATTGCCAGTAGCTGTGGTAATTCCATACAACAGTTTTTTAGGGCTAGTTTTTATTAAGGAAAATAACTTTAGAAATAACGATTAACATTTTTAATTATTTGAGTGAAATACATCCTACTAATGTCTAACCCTCAGAAAGTCACTACCAATATCCCCAAACCCAGCATGTTCTCCAGAAAAGATAGGCTAGAGAATTGCAAAATCATTAACTTCAGACATTGTACCTTAGAAGAAAGAAAACAACCACATTTTGCTTCAGCAACTTAAAGATTGCCATTCCTTTCAACCAAAGAATTTTAATGGGAAGATTCAGGTGATTTAGCTTAGATAATGGATGTACTTTCAACCAGGAAGATGGCAAGTTCACTAGTTAGACTGTGTCTGGGTCCTCTGGAGAGCGTCCTTACTCTCTGGCTCCAGGCTGAAGGCAAAGAACTCGGTGTAACTCAACGTCTTAGTTCCTTTCCTATTGCTGTAATACATTCTCTGCTAAGACCAAACTAAGAAAGAAAGGGCTTATTTTGGCGTAGAGTTTGAGTGCATAGCCCACCATAGCAGGGAATTCCTGGCAGCAGGAACTTGAGGAAGTTGGTCACATTGCTTTTCCAGTCAAGAAATAGAAAGCAATGAATTCCTGTGTTCAACTTCTTTTCTCCTTTTATATTTATAGTCCAGGATCCAAGCCTAGGGAATGGTGTCGTCTATGGCAGATGGGTTTTCTCCACCTTAATTAACCTTTCCATTGTCAAATTCTACACATTTATTCTATCTCTCAAGTCCAGCAAACATTATGAGAGACCTACATTTAGATGCCTTAACAGTAAATCTAGCTCCTTTTTCCTAGATCCAAGGGACATCTACTTCTGTCATGTTGTACTTGCTTTGCTTAAACAGACATGCATCTTGAACATTTATGTTGGATGCTTCCCCATTCAAAACCATGTCTAGGAAGGCAATGAGAGTCTATGGCTAACTTAAATAACTGGTGCTGGGTTTTGCTTATGATGCTATAATGACACGCTGTACAACATGCTGAATTTTTTTTCATTTAATCTATAAGACATCTCCTTATTTTGATCCTCTAGCTTTGCCCTTTTGATAATGTTAAGTTTTTGATTGACTGGATTTCATTCCATTTTTATTTCTATAGTGAATAGTTTGTTTAAACTAATGCTCTTAACATAGGTAATCGCAGTATATTAGCTCTAACACTTCCCTTCCCCAGTTTTGCCCATGCAGTCATTGTGTCGCTCTCACTATGAGAAGTCCCCATTAATGATATCTCTCCCATTACTAACAAGTCTCAGTTTTTAATCATAAGCTTAAGGTTTTTCATTGCCTAGGAATGTATTCTGATAGGTTTGTTTCTTTTAGCTTTCTTGTTTTTTTGATTAACACAAAGCAAATAAATTCAATAAAGCTTATTCTGTAGTTTATTTCTGTCTGGGGAATGGGGAAGGAAGGGAAATAGAATATGGACAACTCAGATTGAAGATTGTCAGTGGACCAAAATATTTTAAGAGGTTGCCTTATATAGAAGTAGTTTCCACACTGATGTGACTGACCAAGCTGGTGGCCTCCACATGGGCTTTGGTGGGGTGGGAAAAGGGACCCAGCACATGGTGGCTGCAAACCAGGAAGCTTGAGGACTGTATCAAAATCTTATACAAAGATAGGCTTCTTAACCAGTCATTTTCAAAATCTTGGAAGCACTGGGACTCTGTGTGTTTCTTTAAGACTGAACAGCTGTGGGACCTGGTGGGACAGAAACCTCTATCAACAGAAAGGAGTTATAACATCAACTATTTATTTAATCTGGCTAGTGAGACAGCTGAATTTCAGAACAGGAGCTCAGTTGGAGAATCCACATTTAAATCAACCAATAAAACATGTTTTATACAATGGTCTATCTTTTTTCATGTATATTAATAATGACCAGAGAGACTAGAATGGATTTTAGAATATTCAAACTACTAAAGACCTAACCAATTATGTGGGCCTTATTTCCCACTCCTATTCTGCCTCTAGGCCCTAGCCTATCCCCTAGACCAGGCTCCAGGTCCTATTCTAACCACACTTAGCTCCAGGAGCCTATGCCTTGGTAGGACAGTCAGATTTACCAAGGATGGACCATCCTAAGGGCAGAGTGCAGCCTCTAGAAGCAGAGGAAATAGTCAGAGATATTAACTACATGGGCCGTATTCTAGCAGGATTAGGAAACGTTGTTTTCATAGGTTTCTGACCCTCTATAGAGGAATAAGATTGGAAAATGGCCAAGGTGTGACTTAAGAAATATGGAGGTCAAGGAAGGCATCCTTTATAATTAGATCTAAGAGCAATGCTATTTTAACAGCTCATACAACATAAACTACACTATGCTAATACCCATCTATTGACTCATTCTGTCCTTCCAATGTAGGTAATAGGGACAAGAGTCTCTGTGCTTCTGCTTCATTATCTAGTCCTAGCCATAAGGAATACTATATGATGATATGCTTTAAACATCAACACTGATGTTAATAAAACAGGTTACAGAATGGTCAACATTATGTGTGCTAAGAGAGTATCCATTCAGTGTAAAAGCCAATGCCTAGGGCTTTGGGAGGGTAAGACAAATAAAACCATTTAATAGACCCATAAAGTGAAATGAGATGAAAGCAGTGATTAAGACTCCTGGCAAGGAAACCCACAACTGGATGTCTTCATTGACAAATCGTGTGACTTTTTGAAGAAGAGCTAATATCGACACTCCTCAAACTTTCCCACAAATTAGAAAGAAAAAGATACCCACATAAACGCTATATGAAGCCAGTGCTGCACTGACATGAAAAACAAAGAGAAAATGCAGACTACTTTCCTTGATGGACATAAGTGTAAGTTGTCTTTTAAAAATTCTTTCAAAGTAAAAAGGAAATAAATTTGAGAGAGGGTAAGGAGAGGTATATGAGAGAATTTGGATGGAGGAAATGGAAGGGGGAATAGTATAATTGTAATCTCAAAAAATTAAAGAAATGATTTTAAAAATCCTTACAAGTTATAGAACACATTAAGAAGACTGTACATCAAGTCAACCAAGTTGGTTTCCTTCCATGGTTACAGGATTGGGTCAACATTTCTGGAGGCTCCAGTAATATTTCCTTCACCAGCACCCCAGCTGATGAAGAATGGCTACTGCTCCCGGGCCTCTCCGCTCACTCAAGGTCTTTGGAACATAGAAGTGTGCACCCCTGACTGGATTCTGGGGTCTTATTCCAGTGGCCAAGGGGACTGTGAGATCCAAGAGTGGAAAAAAAAACAAAAACAAAAAATAAGACTAAGCTGGACATTCGGATCACGTAAGGACACCTGGGAAGATAGGCAAGAAAGTCAGACAGGCTTGATCACCCAACAGGAGATTGGCCCCCAGTCCCTTCTCACTATCTGCCAAGGCTGTTTTAACAATTGATGAAGAAGTTACTAAAAATCAGGACTGGCTGATTGCTACAGATTCCAGGGACAACAGCTCCCAGTCTAACCCCGAAAGCTTGTGAAGCAACCCATCTGGGAAAAAAAAAACATGCCATACAAGAATTTTTTTTATTGATTTTTATTGAACTCTGCATTTTTCTCTGCTCCCCTCCCTACCTCTCCATTCCCCTTCAACCCTCTCCCAAGGTCCCCATGCTCCCAATTTACTCAGGAGATCTTGTCTTTTTCTACTTCCCATGTAGATTAGATCCATGGCCATACAAGAATTATTACAAAGATATTTGGTGGTGCCAAGGTTGCCAACACTGACCTAATGAACTAGCAAAGACTGTGTGTTCTTGGAAAAATCTCAAGCAGGGATTCAAGGCACCCATGTTGACACAAAACAGGGGTCCTACCTATTTAACATATATAGTGGACTTTCCAGACGCTCAACCCAGGAGAAGCTAACAATACTTGCTGGTGATGGTGTGCATTTTGGGGGCTACATAGCTTATTCTATCTGCACAGAGAAGTAACTAAGAAACTTGCACACTCAGTACCACCTCCCTAATCTTCAGGCCTGGTTGAGAAAATAAAAGGACTTTAACTCTACCATATATTCTGTTTAGGATGCATTGCACATCCTGTAAATGATTACTGCCTTTTTGAGATCATGCTTGCCAGGTACCTCCACTACTCCTAAAGGACTCAGGTGACCTCTGAGAGTCTGGACATAACCACCTCTAGAGGTTCTTGAAGACTTGGCTAACACTGCACAAAAAGAAATGCCCAATTCTCATCACCCCCTCATCTCTTAAAGTTGCAGGCGTCAAGTCATGGATATACCACACTCAACCTAGGCCGCTGTGGACCCAAGCCAGGAGTGGGCTGTGAGAGCCAGATTAGACTAGCCACTGAAACTGACCATATCAAAAAACGACCTAGAAATAGGTACAGTGGCTCAGCTCCTGACGTCCCACCTGATCCCATGAATGTGCATCCAAGCCAGTTCCCACTCAGCCTTTCTGACTCGGTTACATAAATTAGTATGGAGCTCCAAGGAAACTCCAATTCCTGGACGCCCATCAGTATAACTTACTAACTCCTCCAGGTGGTGCTACTTTGGAATAAACAGCCATGGATCACTCCTGAGACCTAGCATGCGGTGATGGAATTGCCCACACCAGTAAAACAATAAAACCAGTAAAACTGTGGTCCCTTTGGCTATGGCTCCACCTAGTGACAGCTAGTGAGTAGCCAGAGGACAAAATAACTATTGTGAGGAAACCTATTGGTCTTATCTTAAACACTGGTCACATGCAGACTTCCTCACAAAAGGGGCCTTGAAGTGGGGGTGTCCCATAGAGTGACAAGGAGATAAGACCATAATGGGCCTGGGGGTGATGAGGAATAATACGGGAACTGACCATAGAGAAGCCCTTCGTGTGGGAAAACCATGTCTCAAAATGCTGGCTTTACCAAATGTCAGCCTTGATCTCCTCAACCTAGGCCAAAACTGTAAGATATGCATACAGGCAAACCTGTTTACTTATACTGGAGTAGGAACGACTTGGCCAAAGTCTGACTATCAACAACACAAAAGGAACATATATAATTGGGCCACCTGTTGAAGTCATAGGAAAAGCCCAGTGTGTGAAAAATGAAAAGGGCTGTACCGGACTAGCTAAGACAATAGGACATAGTTAGCCTGCCCCAAGGGTTTACACCTGCTCCCCAGGAGAGAGGCACACACTAGTATTATTGGCACTTAGATGTGCTCACAGGAAATGAGGCCCAGCAATAATTGTATCCCTTACATTCAAGAAATAAGAGAAGGCTGGGCCTTGTGCTGCATGCCTTTAATTCCAGCACTGAACAGGCAGAGACAGGAGAAACCCTCAGTTTGAGCTCATAATGAGCTAGGGCATCGTGAAGCCCAGTTGAAAAAAAAAAACAAAAAACAACAACAAAAAAAAAACAAAGCAACAACAAAAAAACTTAAATAGTATGTCCTCACACCGGCCATCCACATGTAGAAGAATAAAGCTAGATTCCTACCTATCACCCTGAGTAAAATCAATGCAAGTTTTTTAGCTATACATCAGTCAGATTAACCGATCAGTCACATCAATATCTGGAATATACAAAGGAATAGAAATATTTAACAACCAAAATTTGTCTTATCAATGAATGGACTATTGTAATGAACGAGCATTTCTCAAAAGAAGAAATACAAGTGGTCTATAAATATCTGAAAATAGTGGTCAATATCCTTACCCAACAGGGAAGGTAGTTTTGAGATTGCCCCTCACTAGTCTGAATGGCTATTATGAAGAAAGGAAATGATAACAAATATTGGTGATGATATGGGGAAAGAGGGGCTTTTATACACTGGTGAGAGGAATGTGACCTAGTGAGAGGAAAATCATTGTGGAGGTTCCTCCAAAAACAAAACAAAAAATACCCCAGAAATATCAAACACTCAATTATACTAATCCCAGATATATACTTAAAGGACTCCAAGTCAACAGAGCACAGAGATGTACACAATCCATATTTACTGCTGCCCTATTCAAAATAGGTAAAACACAGAATCAGCAAAGCTGTTTAAAAGATGAATGCACCAAGAAAACAAGGTGCATATACAAAATGGAATGTTTTTCTCCATTTGCATTGATTTCAGGCCAGGTGGTGGTGGTGCAGACCATTAATCCCAGCACTCAGGAGGCAGAGGCAGATAAATCTCTGTGAGTTTGAGGCCAGGTTGGTCTACAGAGCAAGTTCCAGGATAGGCTTGAAAGCTACAGAGAAACCCTGTTTCGAACCCCCCACCAAAAAGAAAAGAAATGAAATCAGGAAAATGGATGAAATAAATAATTATGCTAAGCAAAATAAGCCACACCCAGAAAAATGTTTTCTCCTATATGTGGAATTTAGATTTAAGCATGTGTGTGTATGTGTGTGTCTCATGGAAATAGGATGGGGACCCTGAAAGTAGAGGAAGAGACTCAAGATAGATGAGCCGAGAGAAAAAGGGAAGAAAATGGAATACCCGTAATGGAAAAGCAGAAGGGAAGCCTTTTTAAGTGGAGGAAGATGTCTAGCAAGAGTAGGGCAAGAGAGATAAGGCAGAGTAACTGGAAAGGGATGAGTAAGAACAAAGAAAATCACACACACACACACACACACACACACAAAAGCCACAATGAAACACACCATTTTGTATGCTAACCTAAACTGTTCATTTGAAAATTACACTCATTTCCAAAGAGCACCTCTAAAATCCAAGTAGCGCCATTTTAAGTACTCAGTTGTCACGTGAACTTAGTGATTAATGTCGAAAACAGTACAGCTCAGAAGGCTTGCCTCCATCTCCCTCTTTACAAACATTGTTTTAGGCATGATATTTTAGTCTACTTTGGGTTATATAATATAATTGAAACAAGGTCACTTTTCAATGAAATTAAAAGTGTCCAAAGAGGAAAAACACAGATTTTGGTCAAGATCATGTAAATAAAACATGACAGTATTTCTGCCTATTCATCAAATTTAATTCTAACATTAGCAAACATTGTGAGACACATTTCCAACAGGAAGGAGAAACAGCACGTGCCATTGAAAGCCGCCTTTGAGTGATGAAAAACAGACTGACGTCCGTCTTGCAATTTCTAGGGCCTTCTGAGAACAGAAAATCCTAAAAACAGCGACGAGCAAGCCGTCTTTCTTCTCATTCTTCCTTTCTTTGATATCTCCTAACTGTGGAATCAGATGAAAGAACGGTGAATCACTGAACATCCAGCAGCCACAATGACTCCCTAAACAAAACAAAGTAGACAGAGGGCTCCACAGATCTTAGATATCTGTCTGCTAGTAACCAACAGAGGACACGTTTTCCTTTTGTAGCTTGTATGTTGCAATGTCAGTATCTTATGCAACTGATAACTTCAACACGTGATGCCAACAACCTTGTATCCTTTCCTAACAGCAGGTTTTTCACTCCAAAGAGCATTTGGAGATTTAAAGAAATTCCCCCAACCTTTAAGATCCTGATTATAAAAAAAAAAACAGGAGGAAAACATGAAGGTGAGGGAGGAGTGTAGGGAGGGGAATCTGGGAGGAGGAGGGAAGAGAAAGAGAGATTTAGGAACTACGCAACTGAAACCACGCGGGCAGGAGAAATGAAAATGTAAAAATGAAGCTGGGCATGGTTTGCACTTGTGACCCCAGGACTTCGGAGCCTAAGATGGGAAGGCTTTCCTGAATTTGATGCCAGCATGGTCTGTATAGTGAATTTCAGGCCAGCCTGGCCTAAATATCAAGAGCCTGTCATAAAACACAGATATCTTAATAAGAACTAAATAGAAAAGCATACAAAAAAATTTCCTGATCACTTAAGCTTAATCAAAAACAAGACAGAAAGTAAACCTTACTTGCCACTTTAGCGATAATACTAAGGTTAACTTATACTTTCAATGGTAATATATATAAAATTCACCACTAGTTATTAGTCACACAGCATGCTCCGGTGTGTGACCAACAACTTTTTCTGTTTGTCAGCAATAACAGTCTAAAAGGTATTGCCTTCTCATCATTACAGGAGACTGGCTATGTAATGCAAGCTGCTTCACTAAAGAGATACTGGCCCAGATAGAACACAACTACTAAGTCTGATGTAATAACTGCTTGCTAAAAGTCTTTAAAAAGAGGTACTGAAGAACAATCCTATATATTTCAAAACAAACTGCATTTTGTATTACTAGCAATATCAATAATGTGGCAACATTTCAAAAGGGATCAATTGAGTTTCTATCTAACTTTTTATTTTTCTCAGCTTCTTGAGTAGACTTAAAACAATAAAGTTATGACAAACGCAGGGATGGGGAGTAACACCCAAAGCGGCGCATGGACACCTGGAGGAGCTGGAACAGACTTGGGCTGGAGCGGCTTCTTCTGACCCCCTCTTTTCTTCCGTCTGGTTCTTTCTATTACATCCATCGTCTTGGTAGATTTCCTCGAAATGATCAAACTCATACGGACTCATGGCTAGAGTGAAGGATAGCAGTTTGAGAAGAGATGTGGAAAACTTACTCACCACGTGATAGTAGCAGCATCCTTGGGAAAAGCTGGCGAGAGAAGCAAGCAGGAAAAGAATAGCTGGGCACCTTTCCTGGCCCTCACATTTCAGACATTTGATCATTACCATGGCTCTGTTTCTTTCCTTTTTCCAGTAACCTGCTCAGCCCATTGCTGATTACTTTTTGAAGGAAGGAAGGCACCAGAGTCATGAGGTCAGCTTGATTTCTGTTACACTATGGGGACAGATGTGCTGGTAAGATATTGTTTGCCTCAAAGAGAAAATATGGTAAAGCTGATTGTTTTCTCACCTCCGTGTGGATTTCCTTTCCACAAAGGAACCCTTACCAGATAATCACATTGAGGGACCAAATCTCCATGAATCTCTCCATACAGGTCAGTAGAGGGCCTTGGGTCCCCTGGAAATTAGAGTTACAGATGGTTTTGAAGCACCATGTGAAATCTGGGAACCAAACCCTGTTCTTCTGCACGAGTGGTAAGTGCTCTTAACCACTGAGCTATATTTCTCCAGCCCCTCTTAACAATTTAAAAAGGTCTAATTTGTTATCCAATACCAAGTGGTCAGCCCTAAAAACATACATATTATGAGCAACACTATAGGACTCAACAGTTCATTTACACACACACACACACACACACACACACACACACACACACACAGAGAGAGAGAGAGAGAGAGAGAGAGAGAGAGAGAGAGAGAGAGAGAGAGAGAGGCTAATAAGGAGAAGTGGATATGAATTTGAGAGGGAGTAGAGGTCACGGGCATGGGGAAGAGCTAGAGGAGAGAGAGGGTAAAGTTATGCAAATACAATATTCATATATGGAATTCTCAAAAGTTAAAATGGAAGGGGTTGGAGGGAGGAAAAAGGAATGGGGAAACGATATAATTATATTTTAACTTAAAACTTTTTAATTAAAAATGAAATTTTAAAAAGCCTTGTACTTAAAATGAGAAATGTATCTACTGGTTCTTTTTCTTCAGGCTTTCTTCACATTTTCTCCCAAGCACCCCTGAACCCCACCTCTTTCCCATGAACAGTCAACTGTGGGCTCACGCGTTTAGAATTTCAGCTCTCTTGTTAAATACAAGTTTTTAGAGAGCAAATGTGCTCCTGGAACTTAAAACGTCCTCCTAGAACTTGGCTTTAAATCTGACCCATGTAGCTTCTGCTTTAGAGGAAAGAAACATGTATTCCCCAGTCCTAGGACAGTGCTGAGCAGGGTCAGCAGATGGGACCAGCACCAAGGCTACTTAATCTGAGTCTATAGCCCGGATGCCTCCCTGCCACCCTCTTATGTACCCCTTCCTGCCTCCCTACCACTGTCCACCACTTAGTGCCTTGCCAGCAACCCACTGACCCTTTGGTTCCTTACCCCATACATCTTTAATCAGTATACCCATATCCTCTTCCACCAATTCTACCTTTTCTTTCTTCTTTATTGCTGACTCTACAGAAACCTTGGTGGGGAAGGCCACATCCCATTTGTCTAATTCCTCATCTTCATTTAACTCCATATGTTCCTTGACTTCGGGAGCCTCTTCGGGCATGCCTAGGCCCAGACAGACGTACAAGAACAGTCCCAAGAAGAAGGCAAGAATAAGTTCCAGGCTAAATATCAGGCTCAAAGCCAAGATCAGGGCCAAAATAAGGCTTAGACCTTGGCCTTCACCATCCCAGAAAGCAACCATAGTATTTAACCTCTGGGACACCTGGA
>PVIU01011734.1:0-63315 GCA_004026605.1 Ondatra zibethicus | reverse complement strand
TTGTTTTGGCTATCCTGGGCTTTTTGTTTTTCCATATAAAGTTAGTTATTGTTCTCTCAAGGTCTATGAAGAATTTTGTTGGGATTTTGATGGGGATTGCATTGAATCTATAGATGGCCTTTGGTAGAATTGCCATTTTTACTATGTTGATCCTTCCAATCCAGGAGCATGGGAGATCCTTCCATTTTCTGGTGTCCTCCTCGATGTCTTTCTTCAAGGTCTTAAAGTTCCTGTCAAATAGATCTTTCACTTCCTTGGTTAGTGTTACCCCAAGATACTTTATGCTATTTGTGGCTATTGTGAAAGGTGATGTTTCTCTGATTTCCCTCTCGGTTTCTTTACTCTCTTCATATTTTTAATAATGCTCCACCAATTATGACCCATCAAGGAATTACTTAGCCTAACACCAGGAAAACTTAATATACCATAGGTCTTGAGATGGCTTCCTAAATATCTATTTCCGGTTTTTAATCCACTTTCAGTAGACATTTCATGCACATTGAATATGACTTATGAATAAATAAACTTGCAAGCGTTTATAAAGCTAAAGACAGTGTTTCCCAACCTATGAATCATGACTCCTTTGGGGTGGAACAGGCCTTTCACAGTGGCTGCCTAAGACCATTTGAAAACATAAATATGAGTAGCAATGTAAATAATTTCATGGTTGGGAGTCACCACAACATGAGGAACTGTATTAAAGGGTCACAGCATTAGGAGTGTTGAGGACCACTGGCTTAAGCGAAGATATGCAGTCTCATTCTTTTTGTTTCCAAGTACAATTCCTATTACCTTGTAGGGGCATATAACTAGACTGCATAATGTCAGTGCCTTGTTAGGCACAAAATGAGCAAAGTACAATCAAGAACCAGGGTTTATCATCAGCTAAGAAGCTACAAATTGGCAATTTGTTTTGTTGTTGTTGTTTGCCTGTGTTTGTGTGTGTGTGTGTGTGTCTGTAAGAGAAAGAGAGAGGCAGAGACAGACAGACAGACAGAGAAACGGATGGAGTAGGGTGAATGGTGAGGTGTGAAGGATCAGGAGGAGTTGGGGAAGGAGAAAGTGTGAACAGAGTATATTGTACGAGTTTTTTTTTTTTCAATTAAAAGGAAGAAATACTTTTTCCATTTCTGTGAATACTGTCATAGGCCAGGACTGAACTGAATCTGCATATCACTTTGAACAAGGATCTATTGGAACAAGATCAGTTCTTAAATTTATTTCAGTTACACTTCTTTCCTACTCCTACTTGGATGTTCTTTTCACTTGATCTTACCTAATTTTTCAGGGAGGACTTCCAGGAATATGAAGAAGAGAAATGGGAGGATCCTTATGTGTAAACTTGAAAACCTTTAAACGTTCTATTGATGACTGTGGTGTTAGCTGTGTGCTTGTCATAACATGTCTTTTTGGCTTGTATATTCTTCTACTATCTAATTTTCTGTGAATGCTTACCACAGAAAGATACTAATTATTTTTGAATGTGTTTTTTATATCTACTGAAAATGAGCATATAGTTTTGATCTTTTGTTATCTTACTGGCATTTACAGGTCTGCAATCCTAGTTGATTATAATGCATGATCTTTTAGAATGCTTAGAAAATTTGCTACTTTTTTGGTATTATTTCTACTTCTACTTTCATTAAAGATATTGTTCTATAGTTTCAAGCCTCATAAAATAAATTTGGATGCTGTTTCTTCTTCAATTTTTTATTAAGTGTTTGAGGTTTTTGTTTTGTTTTTATTTTATTTTTAATGGATAATTAAAAATTTAGAATTTAAAATTTAAAAATTTTAAATTCAAAATTTTGCTGTGAAGTCTCCACATCCTAAACTGCTCTCTGACAGGAGCTTCTTTATTGCTGACCCAATCTCCTTCCACATTGTCTGTTCAGATGTTCTGTTTATTTATGCTGCAGTCATGATGGGTTTTATGTGTCCAACATTTATGCATTGCTCATGTTTTTTATTGTAGTATCTTTAGGTCCTACTAATACAAATATCATATTACTTGCAATTTTCTTTTTCATTTCTGATTTATCTCAGTCTCCTTTGTTTTAATAGTTTAATAAAGTTTGCCAGTATAACCTTTGCTTTTAACACTCTTTTCTCTTTTTGCCTGTATTGCATTTACTTTGTTTTGAGTTTTATTATTTTCTCCCCTCCCCTCACAATGAACTTAGTTTGTTCTTCTTTTTCAAGTTCTCAGGTTGTTTGAGATTTTTCTTTAAATCATTTGGTAAGCTTTGGTATATTTATTTTATTTCAATCAAGATATTTTTTTAATTTCTCTTCATTTCTTCTTTTATATACCAGTGTTTGTAAGTATCTTGTTTAGCTTCCTGTATTTGTGAATCTTATCAGCATTCATCCTTTTGTTAATGTCTGGTTTCATGCTGTGTGGGCAGAAAAATACTCATTGTGATTGATTTTCTTTTTTTAATTTAAGACTCACTTTGTAGCCTAACATCTACTTGATTGTCCCTGTACATTTCACAAGAAAGTGTATTCCTTTGCAGTTGGATGAAAGTTCTTTTTATATGAAGGTTTCGTTGGTATTAATTCTAACTTAAGCCTGATATAGTCTTGTTTTCTTATTAAGCCTATATTTTCTGTATGGACAATCTGATCATTTTAGAAATTGTGATAGTCTCTACTCATATTATAGTTCATCACTCTCCTTTTTGGTACAGATAATTTATTTTTTAATTTAGGTGCTATAATATTGGATGTAGATGTCTGCACAATTGTTATAGCCTCTTGATAAATGAACTCTTCATCATTATTTAAGAGTTGTCTTTGTTTTTAATAGTTTTTGACTTAGGGTCTATTTCATCTGTTTCAAATATAGACAGCACTGCTCCCTTTTAATTTTCATTTGCATGGATGTCTTTCCAACCCCTTCCATTCACTGCTAGTCTATGAAGGTCTATAAAAGTTAATTGAGTCTCTTAAAGGCAGTATATAGTTGGAGTTTCTTTATTGAAATCCAGTCAACCACTCTAAGTCTTTCAATTGGATAATTTAATCAACTTATTTTCAAGGTAATTGCTAATAGGTAAGAACTTAAGATTGTCATTTTGTTAATGTTTCCTGGCTTCTTCGTAAATTCTTTGTTTCTTTATTCTGTTCTGGATGTGTTCCATTGTGATTAGATCACTTTCTCCAGCGATGCTTGATTCCTTTTTTGTTTAGCTTCTAAAGCAGCGGATTTCAACCTTCCTAGTGCTGTGAACCTTTAATATAGCTCCTCATGTTGTGGTGACCTCCAGCCATAGAACTATTTCATTGCTACTTCACAACTGTAATTTTGCTACTATTATGGAACATAATGTAAATATCTGTGTTTTTCAATGGCCTTAGGTGAGCCTGTGAAAGGGTCACTTGACCCCTAAAGGAGTAGCTACCCACAGGCTGAACAACAGTGTCCCATAGGTTTCCCCTCTACGTTATGCTGGAGCTCACCTAAAATTAACTACAATATTTTAAAAAGTAATTTAATATTTTAACATGTTAAAAAAACACCCTCCGAAGGTTTATGCTGCACTGGCCTACGGCTCTTTCTTTCTCTACTTCCTGGGCCACATCAGTTACGCCACTCTGCTCTACTCTACGTGCTCCACCATGGTTCGCTGTCTTACCCCAAGTTCATGGCAATAAGATTAAGAAACCGTGAACTGATGCCTAAGAAATTGTGAGCCAAGATATATCCTTCTTTTAAACTGTTTGTTTAGGTTCTTCATTGCACCCACATTTAGAAAGTTTACTCTGTTATTCCTTCTCTGGTAAGGAAAGATTCTTTGCATTGAACTCAGCATATCCTCTGTGTTCAGTGAAAATTCGTGCTCTGCCCATGAGTTGTATCCCTATCCCTCTCTATTAGTTTCTTAAATTAGCTCTGTATCTTTCACGTCTTTATTCTCCTTTTCGAAGTACTACTATTTAGATACTCTTTATCTTATACACCATACATCTTTTGAGCTTTATTTGACCATTGGCTTTTGTTCTTTCATCTGTATTATACATATTCAATAATTATTTTTTGATTACAGCATTTCTTCTGTTTGATCAGTTTTAACATTACTTCACTGAAATTTTCAAATCATTCATTTCTTATATTTTACAATTTTAAATAAATGAATAACCTCAATCTCCTTCAAATTCCTAGTCTTCTTGCTTGTTATTTCTATAATTATTTTAAATCATTTCTGTGCATTTTTTGAAGTTCTGAGATAACAAAATAATTTTGAGCTGTCATGCAGCTTCTGTACCTCTTCATTTTTGAGGTTTGCCTTAGCTACTGACAGATCATTATAATTTTTGATATGTTATATTTCTTTTGTTTGTTTTATTTGTTTTCTTTTTCTTTATGTTTATGCTTGTGCTTTTTGAAAATATAAATAATTATTCCAGTTTTTGAAAATGTCTTTATTTAGAAATGCTTTCAGTGTCATGTCCATCAAGAGATTTCAAACAGGCAGGCTCATTTGAGCCACTGGTGGACTTGCCACAATCCTCAAGCAAACTGATATTCCTGAGTCAGCAGGTGGGTGAACCTGTGAATTAGGAATTATCTTGTCAATGTTCCATCCTGCCTCCCCTTTGTAGACCTGATAATTGGGTTTATAGAGTGAAGGCATGAAGCTTTAATCATCCCAGGACAAAAATATTGACATAGAATGACAGCTGTAATTTCATGCCCAACACTTGGGTTTACTTGGACAGAGCTGTGTTGCAGTAGGCAAATATGAATATACCTTACCTTTCATTTCCCCAGGTTCTCAGTGGATAGGTGCTGAAGATAATATGGATAATATGAACTTGTCTTTGTGATTCTTTTCAGTTCATGTATTTTTGTTTGTTTTCAATCTTGCCTTGCTTTCTTGGCCCCTGTGAAGATGTATTCATGCATGTATAATTGTTCAAACTGATGTTTGTGTTGAGAATTTGAGTTAGCAAATGCTATTTTGATATCTTGCTGCCATCTTTCTAGACCAGATGCTAATCTTAAGTTGTTGAGGACTTAACAATTCTTTGTATTATGACAAACAGTGAGGTTGGTATAAACCTGTGCTAGATCCTGGTATTTGGCTACCTGATGGTATTTTGAGATGAACCTTTTTCAGCTTTAACTTTTTTTCTCAACTCCCCATTCCTCCCCCACCTTTAATTATAGATGACCTTAAAGCCGGTGTTTTCATTCTGATAGACTTTGTTCAAGGTAATTTATTTTGCCAAATCTATATTTCATTGTAGAAATTTGTTCTCTTTTCCTACTAAAAACTCCAACTGAAACCAATAGTTAAAATGAAACTAGGTTGTTTGAAAAATCTACATATATCCATTTTGTCACCTTGCACAAAACTCAACTCCAAATGGATCAAAGGCCTCAACACAAAATCATACATACTGAAACTGATAGAAGAGAAAGTGGAGAATAGCTTTTAAATCATTGACACAAGAGAAGCCTTTCTAAACAGAATACTATTAAAACAGAAACTAAGATCAACAATTCATAATGAGATATCATGAAACTGGGTAATGTTTTTATGGCTGTAGTGATTGATTTTGTGTGTCATCTTGACACAAGTTAGAGTCATCAGAGAGGGAGGAACCTCAGTTGAAGAAATCCCTCATGAGATCCAGTTAAAAGACAGTTTCTCATTTAGTGATCAACGTTGGAGGCTCCAGCACATGTGGATGATGCTATCCTTGATCTGTTAGTCCTGGGTTCTCTAAGAATATAGGGTAGGGGAAACAAGACAGTAAGCAGCACCTCTCCATGGCTTCTGCATCGCTTCTGCAGCTATGATCCTGCCCTGTTTGAGTTTCTGTCCTGACTTTCTTCAATGGTGAACAGCAAGGTAGAAGTATAAGCTGGATAAACCCTGTCCTCCCCAAACTGCTTAATGGTCATGGTGTTTTATCACAGCAATAGAAAGTCTAACTAAGGCAATGGTAAACAACACTGTCATTTGGACAAAACTGCAGCCTAAAGAATGGGAAAAGATTTTTTACCCACTCCACATCTGATAGACGACTAGTACCAAAATACATGAAGAACTCAAGAAAATAGATATAAAGAAAAAAAAAATCCAATAAAATTAGATTACAGATCTAAAGTGGATTATTAATCAAGGAAACTCAAATTGCTGAGAAACACTAAGTAATGTTCAACATGATTAGCCCTTAGGGAAATGTAAATCAAAACTACCGTGAGATGTTATTTTTTTCTTACACCTGTCAGAAAGGCTAAGTTTAACAAAACAAATGACCAGTCATACTGGCAAAGATGTGGAATAAAAGGAATGTTCATACATTACTGGTGGGAGTATAAGCTAGTAGTACAGTCACTATGGAAATCAGTGTGATGGCTCTTCAAGAAGATCTACCTCAAGAGCCAGATATACTACTCTTAGGCATATATCCAAAGGATACTTTAAGCTATCACAAAGGCACTTGCTCAACCATCTTCATTGTTGCTTTATTAATAATTACCAGGAATTAGAAACAACTTAGATGTCCCTCAACAAAGGAATGAATACAGAAAATGTAGTACATTTATACAATGGAATTTCTCAGCCGTTAAAAACAATAACATCATAATATTTACAGGCGAAGTGATGGAACTAGAAAAAAAATCTACCTGAATGAGATATCACAGACCCTGAAAGACAAATATGACATGTATTTATATGAGGATATTAGCTGTTAAGTCAATGATTACCAAGCTATAATCCGTAAGACCACAGAGGCTAGGCATTGAGTAACAGACTAGATGAACAGATAGATCTTGTTAGGAAAGGAAAATAGAATAGATAGTTACGGATGGAGAGTGGGGTCCTGTAGAACGTTAGGGTCAAATGTGAAGGAAGAGGGTAAAGAGGATTGTAGGAGGTATACAGGGAGAGACACATAAAATTAAGGGGCATTTGAGGGGTAATATGGAAACATAATAGAGTAGAAGCTTCTTAAAATATGTACATATATGAAGGCAGTCTAAATTAAACTGTCAAATAATGGGAGAAACGAAGTCCAAACTGGCCCTCTTTGTCAATGCCATTGGGTAGTATCTAATTGAGTTGTTGACCAAAATCACCCATGGAAATTTCCAAACAACCCAAGTTTTTGCCAAGACTATCGGTTGTTCTCTATAAAATGAGGGCAAGACTCCATTGCGGAACACAACACTCACACAATCCATTGAAGATGTGGACTTTGTACCTATAGAAAGGCTTCCCTACTACTTTCCAGTGTTTTGTTTTTGTTTTGTACAGGAAGGTATTCTTTATGTTTTCAAAAGAGAAACATAAACACCAAGTGAGCCGCAAACCCTTTATGTGCAATATGTACAAACTGCAAGAAGTTCTAGGGCAATGGTGGCACAAAGCCTGTGGGAGTAACCAACCAACAACTAATTTAACTTAGTTCCATGATGGAACCTATATCCAATACTGCCTAGGTAATCAAGAGTCTAAGACTAAATAACCCAGAGACCTAGGGTAAGTCAAATAACACTGGCCTAAAAAAGAAAACAGAAAAGAAAAAATGTAGAAATAAAATGCCTCCTAATGACTATTCTGCTATACTCATAGGTCAGTGCCTTGAGCATCTGTCAGCAGAGGAACTTCCTTCTTCAGGGGATGGGAACAAATATAGAGGTCCACAGTCAGACATTGAGCAGACAGTAGGAGACCTTGGAATACACAGCCCTAAATAGGATGTTTCCATCAAATCCCTCCTTTTGGATCTCAGAGAATCCCAAGGAAAGAGTATGAGAGCCAGAGGGGATGGAGGACACCAATAAAACAAGGCCCTCAAAGTCAACATAATCAAAGCTCCTATGAATTCACAGAGACTGTAGCAGTATGCACAGGGCCTGCACGGATTTGCAGTAGGTCCTCTGCATTTATTCTATTGCTTCCAGTTTAGGGTTTTTATGGGATTACTTAGAATGATAATGACTGGATCTCTGATTCTTGTGCCATCTCTTGGGCTCTTTTCCTTCTGTTGGTTTGTCTTGTCCAACTTTGATGTGATAGTTTTTGTTTTATCTTATTATATTTTTAAGAATGAATGAATGAATAAAAATGGAACTAGACTTATTCTGATTCACATAAAATTGAATTTAACCAATAGAAACTCATCATGATTTGTGACACCAGATTCCCTTTAGTGATACCAACTGCCATCTCAACATCTAACCCAAAGGAAATGCATGCGGTCAAGTTCTCAATTTCTGTGCCAACATACCCAGAAACATCTACCCCTCCCTATTATTTGATTTTATTTTCCATTGTTTCAATAAATCTTGTAACTCTGTTCACATTACATTTGAACCATCCTATGCCCTCATTAATCTAAAAAATAAATGTAATCTTTGATATGGGAGTTTTGTGATAAAACAAGATATGACATAGCACACATCACAATATAAGCAATTCTTTAAAACAAAACAACTTTAAACATCTAAAATATCTGAATGAGGGGCATTTTCTTTCTTTTCTTTTCTTTTTTTCCCCCCGTGCAGTATCATATGACTCCGTTCCTGTTTCTTCACAGATTTCTGGTTTAGAAAAGTTTTCTATGTTTTCACCTCTTTGGGGTCTTGCTTTCTAATTCTTAAGATTAGTAAATATACAATGTCTTGCTTGGAACATAGGCTGACAGCTTAATCTAGTAGGAGATGTGACACAGTCTGATTTACCTGCGATCTTTCTATTTCCATGAATCATCAGCAAGATCCTTAAGCACAATTTACTAAAACATTGCCCGGGTCAAAAGAACATTCATGGAATTTAACTAAACAGATCTGTATACTTTCCTAAACCCACATAATGGTAGCAATATTTTTGTGCACAGATTTTAAATAAATAATACTACTCTATGTTTATGTTGGTAATACCAACATAACTTTTTTTTTATTTTTGTGGAGGATAGAAAGATCAGGATAGCTATTATACAAAATTCTAGCATGTGGATAACCTGCATTTGACTAACAATTTTACCACATTAAGCACCCAGTTGTCTTGAGCGTTCCAAAACAATTTTTTTTATCAGTAATAAGAAACTTGGTTTTGGGGATAGTCTTTGTTTTGTATATTTTCTGGAAAGAAGGAAAACCCTGATACTTTCCCTCAGTTGCAGTGTGAGAAGCATTTTAGAGCCCTGAAATGAGCTAATGCTGAAGGTCGTATAATTACCTCCCATTAGGGCTTTAAAAACAGAACGGCTATTTATATTCCTGGAGTTGTCTTAATGAAGCTCTTTCTTCAGTGGGTGGGTGATTCCATCATGGTATTGAGGTCGTTTTAGGTCTTGTTTTGAATGGTTTTAATGGCTGAGGTAAGTTTGGTTCAGGAAAACACTGCAGATCAGAAAAAAAGAACTGACACCAGTTCTTTTATGTAGTTATTATGCAAATATTAATTCTTTCACCATTTCTAAAACAATGTGCTAAAAAGTATGCTAAATAAAAATGAAAGCATTCTACATCCCATTTAGGAAAGAAACTATGAAAGATAAATCTGGAGCGGTTCTATGTTACTGCCTCCCAAGTTTTCTGTAGCCAAAGTCCCATGATGGTTAGAACAGCTGGTGTGAAAGGCATCTGATTGGAAGACTAGAAAAGTGGGGATGAAATTAAGGAAGAGCGCTGTTGCAAGGAGGTGATGGGAGTGATGTTGGTTCACACTGACAGTCTGCCAACTAATGTGAGTCTCCAGGAGTGTCCTTGCTTCCTTTCCCACTTAAGGATTCCCCTGTCCTAATCTTCCTTTCCTGCTTCTCTTCTCATTACCTTTCACAGCCTCCTCCTCTGTTCTTTCCCTTTGTGTTGTTAAAGTTGGGGGCCATTAGTATTTGAATCTACATTCTCATCTGCTTTCACAAAATGATATCTAAAAAGATGAGTAGAAAACAGTGCAATTGTGAACACATACTCTATTCTGAATAAAAATTAGACATTGTTGCTCCAGGTTAAATTCTGTATCAAGGGTAACTCCCAATTTCAATACAGTTATTTTAAGTTTAGTAAAGGAATACAAACTTATTTTAGCAATTAAAAGAAGGCGATGAGAAGCTAAAAATGTTTGGGAGATATAGCAAAAAAACCAAAGACACTTAAAACAAACACTCTTACTATAGATGGTTCCAATTAAGATATTAACCATTAAATAGAACAAATACTGAGAACAATATTTAATTTGCGGATGTGATTAGAGGATGATGTCACTGCTAATATTTGTAAATTAGAGGCCCTGAGAAATGATATTTTAATATATAATTAAAATGCACATTAGTTTGTTTATGGGCTTGTGTTGTTTCCTGAGGGCTAAGGGTGTGGGCTTTGGATCTGAGTGTGCTAAGTTGTACTCTCATTCATCAGTTAGTAAGTGGCTACATTCCCTTGAACTAATTACCTATCTCTTTTGTGCTTCATGCCTTCTTATAAAAATTTGAGACAATAATTTTATCCACTAGAGTTCATGTTTGTTTCCATTTATGCACAAAAATAAACTCAACCAATGAATGGGATTAACACAGTGTTTGCTTGTAAAAGACTAAGTATTAAGTCTGTGTTAGGTGCTGTTATTATCAGCATCAGTAGTAGACTTGAGTGCAATGCCATAGTGTCACATAGAAACAATTGTATTTGTTAATCTTGCCAGAATTATTTTAGCATTAATATTAAGCAATAATTACATTTACACACTAGAAAAGTGAATTATTTGGGACTAACATAAGATCAATAATATTAGTATTTTATGAATTCATCAAGAAATAGCTAAAGAAGAAATACAGTTTAGAAATCTATAATCAAACTTGGGAACCATCTCCTATTCTAGTATTAATATGATATAGTATTGTGATTGTATCTGATTTTTAAGAAAAATTTCTAGGAGATTTCACTATCATGAAAACAATTGCACAGTGATTTTAAGGCATATTTCTAATCTATATCTGCAATATATAAATACAGCATTGCGTGCACATGTGTACACACACGCACAAACACACACACAAAACACACCCCATAGATTGAATGTTGAAAAACTCCCAAAAGGAAAAGCAGACCACAAATGGAAAAACTGAGATCTGAAAGACTGTAATTCTAATTTTAGACTTTCTTAAGTTACAAACTAAATAAAAGGAAAAATTATTGACTGTTACCTGTATAATATAGTTTATATTCATATAAAAATAATGAATAACAGGCCATGAACTTGAAAGAGAGAAAGGCAGGGTATATGGGAGAGTTTGGAGGAAGGAAAGAGAAAGGGAAATTTGCAATTACATTCCGATCTTATAAATAAAAAAGGAAACTTATTTGCAACAAGTTCAGTTTTTTTCAGTGTTGCCTTGGAGCCTGTCCTGGAAATTGCTCTGTAGATCAGGGTGGCTTCAGACTCATAGAGATTCACCCGTTTCTGCCTCCCGAGTGCTGGGATTAAAGATGTGTGTCACCACTGCCCAGCAGCAAGTTTTACTTCTCAATGGACTTGGCCATATTCAGTTAATGTATAGTATTTAAAGAGAATTTCTGTTTTAAAAATCATTGTCTATAGAGACATGTTTCTGTGCTCGGATGGAGACTGGCTGACAGTCAGAGGCAGAAAGGGAAACAATCTTCTAATGGAATGCAGGTTCCAGACATTCACAGAACAGAGACAAAAATGGAGATACTGATTAGTAGTCAAAGCGGGGAACTGTGAGTCTGATGACAGGACGCCTGGATGGTACCTCTCTTAACGAAGCAGGTTCTTGTCAATTTGGGGTGAATCAAGCTGACAGTCAGCAGCATGCACCAAAGTACAACCCGTGCTCTCTGGAGGCCTATCACAGAAGGGGTGCAGCTAATGAGAGTCTATACATCACTCAGATGAGGTATGAACACACATCAGGAACAGTTGACCTAGAAACCGAGACAGGATTTCAAGGGGTGGGGTGGGATGGATGGGATCTTATAGTCTAGCCGCTACTGGTAAAGGAAGCTACAGATGAAAAATTAACATTTTCTAAGCCAACTGAGTGACAGTGCAGCCTTGACTTTGTCCTACCAGGGCTGACAGAGGTTTCTGGACTGAGTGTGCATGGTTATGTAATAAAACAGAACAAGACATAATTAGGCAAAATCTTCCCGATCTTGTGTTTAGGGGAAAGAACAGAAACTCTAGTGCCAGGAAGACTTAGACTGAAATGCCAACTCTTCCGGTTATTACTTCTGATATTGCACGAGTAATTTATCTTCTTAGGCCCTAGTGATCAATCTAAAATGAGACTAAGAACACCTGCCTAAAATGTGTTAAGATTAAGCATAACATTTTATCTCATAGTATTCAGTTATTATCAGTTGTATTAATCTCTCATTGAGAGATAAGAACTGGAAGACAGTATTCTAGATACATCATATTAATCATTAATTATAACTTTTTCACGTTCCTGATGGAGGTTATGATTTGTCATTGCTCCCAACAATCACCAACTGACTTATCAAAGTTGATGGGAACTATTCCAGGGATGGGGATTATAGAAATGGAGGAAGTGGTATTGTTTCCAAATCCATCACTTCAGAGTTAAAGGAAACATCTGCACAATTCAATGAGGACAGCATGCTCAGGGAGCATCTAGAACAGAGCCAGAGATGACTACATCTACGGGGCATTTAGTGTATGAATTGCCTGGCTCAAGGAGGCTCAACATAATGATGCATTCCTTATATGTGATGATATACACAAAGATAGGGTAGTCTTGTGTAGTAAATAAAACTCACTTTTGAGTTTTATAACTCACTGTCTGCCTCCCTCCCTCCCTCCCTGCCTCCCTCCCTCCCTCCTTCCCTCCCTCCCTTCCTCCTTTCTCTCTCTCTTTCTATTATAACACTGAGAATTGAATGCAGGGCTTCATGCAAGTTCATCAGATGATCTACCACAGACCTATACTCTTAGCCCCTTTAAGCATTATTTTTTGAGACAGTATCTTGCTAGTTTCCTAGTCTGCCTACGAGCCTGCAATCTTTCGGCTTCAGTCTCCTAAGTATAAATTTCACACCATGGTCACTAGAGCCAGTCCATTAAAACATGTAAAGAGTTTCCAACAGTGAATTCAACCCTTAGCCAAAGACAAGCATGACTTTCCAATCCTTCCCAAACATTGCTTTCCAGCCTGAGTTTTACCTATGTTTAATTATCACACCTCCTTTATTGCTTGGCTGTGCAAACAAAACTCTTAGGATAGATTTCAGAATTGTGGGTATAATATTAGATGTTTTTCTAAACAATATGACGATGGTCAGTGCTGATGAAGGTGAACTATTATTCAGATGCTCAGTTTTGTTGCATATGAACACTTCAAAGAAGATGCAGCTTGCCATGTTATAGGTTGAACAGGTGAAAGCTCCTCTTTCTAGATATATGTGATTCTAAGCATCTATTATGTATGATGTTAAACACGGCACTTATATTTTGTTCAAAATATCAGAGGGAAACGCAATTCTGAAGCTGTGTGCAACCAAGATGACCCTGAGATCAAAGGTGAGCAGCAGGGAGCTGAAGTCACTTGCATACTGCATACGGAAACCAAGCGCCTCAATACAACACTTTTCTATACATCTCTGATTTTTATTTTGGGTAGGATAAAATATGTAAGAAAGACCTTTTGGAGGAAATTATTCTTTTCTTTAAGCATTGCTGGAACAAATATATTTAAATTTTATTTTGCCTAGCAAAGTCAGTGCACTGGGAAATGTCTAGATATGTAAATATATTTTTGACAAATACATTTAGGTTGCTAGAAATGAAGTGCTGGTTGTTGATTTAAGATGTTAATGAGTACTTGAGTTTCATAAAGAACTTTGCAGCCTTTTGGTGGTCGCTAGTGTTTTTTAACAAATTAGTTAATTGCTTAATGAGTCAAAGTAATAATATAAAGTTGAAACTCATGTTTTAGGATATCCTTGCTAGAAAAAATATTGACTGAAACTTATAGCTTTATACATTGATTTTTCAGAACTTATTATTTATCAATAATTATTAGTTTGTTATTTGTTTTGATGTTCATTTTTGTGTTTCTGTAGTTTCTTTTTAAAGGCAACAGAGTGAGAATGAGAATGAGAGACAGAGACAGAGAGACACACACAGAGGACATAAAGTTGGATGGGTAGGGAGGTAACTTATTTGTTGAGTTCAATATAGTGGAGGTTATTAAGTTCTGAATGTGAAAATACTGAGAAGTACACTGAAGAAATGGCAGGCCAGAGATGAAGTTTCATAATAGGAACAGTAACATCAGATGAGTTATTTGCTAAAAGACTGCCAGGGAAAACCAGAGACAGATGCCAGAAATAATCATGAAATTCCCCAGATAGCAAAGGAGGAGTGAAGATGGTACAAAACCAGATACTCTGAGTAGTGGGACATGGAGTCTGATAAAAGCTCTGGGCCAGATAAAGCCCATTCTGTAACAGTGAAACAGAAGAAGAGATAAACCTTTCTTTATAATCAATTTCTTGAGGAATGGGCACTTTACTGAAAGAAATTCTGACACATTTAATTGAGAGTGTAAAAACTAAAAATGAACCTAGCTGCAAAAGATACATCCTTTTTGTTCTTAAGTTTTGAGACAGGGTTTCATGTAGCTTAGGCTTGCTGAATTCACCATACATAGTCAAGATGACCTTGACCTTGAACTTCTGATCTTCCTGCATCTGCCTTACAAGTGTTGAGATTATAGGTGCTAGCCACCACGAATGACCTCACCAAATTTTTCACTTACTTTTAAAGCCATACTTTTAAAATTATGAAATAATTAAGGTTAATTTGAAGCTTAGAAAAAAATTGCTATAATATTCTCAACCCAACTCATTGTCATCAAAATGATTATATTATACTCCAAATAGTTAAACAAATAATTAGTGCATAATACATATAGATTATATTAGGTTCTTAAGTAATCCTTATCATCAGAAAATACAAGTATCTTATTTTATATGGGAATGTTGTAAATGGGGACTAGTAGAGAAGATATCTTTAAGGATGGAGGAGATGGGAGATATTTTAAGATAATTTGTTGATGTAGGAAGAATGTGTCTGTATTTCAAGTACTTACCACAGCAGTTGATCCACTGAGAGTCTTAGTACTGTAGATGATAATTCTGGGAGTGAGTCTATAATAAGCTTCATAAACTCAACTGCTGGGTACCTAGTCTAATGACCTATACATAAGCCTATATCTCTTTCCTGAACCAATAATTATTTTTCCTCTTCCTACATTCTGCTTAGAGTTGAATTTTATTTCTTTTATGGATCCTCCCCTATCCTAGAGTGTCTCTGAGGTCTTGGAGTTTCTCCTATACTCTTGGCCTCTCTAGTGTAACTTTTCTCCAATTGGTTTTTTATTTTGTTACTTACTATAGTGCATGAGGGAGAGGTTTGTGCCAGTTGGCAGCAATGTTAGTGTGTGGAGGCACCCTTATGCACGGGATCACTGACATCTCTAATAACTCTTGCTCCCACTATGACTGGTTAAATCATACACTCCCATGAATCCTAGGCCCAGAATGAAGTTCTGTATAGGACTGTAAGAATCCATGAAGTGATTAAATTAATATGTTCAATTTGTAGATATAAATAATTAAAGCATTTCATATATTTATATGTTATATATATTGAAATTATTAATAATTCAACTCTATCAGTTTTCTTTCAAATTTTTTCACAGATCCATTTTGAGAATTTATTTTGGTGTGAATTGGAATGATGTGGGAAACCCCTATGTTTGCTGTGAATATCATCGGTTAATAAAGGAACTGCTTTGGGCCTGTATAGGGGAATAGAACTAGGTGGGGAGGGAACACTAAACAGAAATCTGGGAGAAAGGAGGGGGAGTCAGAGACACCATGTAGCCCCACAGGAGACAGACACTGGAACTTTAGTTGGTAAGCCACAGTCACGTGGCCATACACAGATTAAGAGAAATGGGTTAAATTAATAAGTAAGAGATAGCCAATATGAAGCTAGAGCTAATGGGCCAAGCAATGATTTAATTAGTACAGTTTCTGTGTGATTATTTTGAAACTAAGCAACTGGGAACCAACAAGCAGCTCCTTGGAACATTGGAAGCCTTTTGGTTAAGAGTAAACATATGTATAAAACATGTCTGGGTCTGATGAGGCTCATTTCTTTGTAGTCTTCATCATGCAGACCTTATGTTTCCATTTCTTTATTAAGTTTGAGCAAAATCAGCTTTTTTGTAAACTATTTTTCAGGAGTAGTATGACATTCATTCAGGTTTTGATTAGCTATCTTTATTGGAAATCTTTTATTCAATGCTAGTAGGTTCACTTCTACTTTTAATTGTACAAAACAAGAAATATATATTTCCTTTAGTTCTCTAGTGCCCATGAAACATCAGATATGTAGAGATGTATGGGTGTGAATTAAACAATTACTTTGCAGCCTGATGTAAGGAGGAAAGAAAGTTACTTTCTTTCAGATAGGTAGGAAGAATCTGTGCACATAGAATACTGTGCATGATTAGCTATAGCTGAAGTTACAAAAACATAGAATTTGTACTTTAAATTCATGTAATTCAGGGATTGGAGAGATGTTCAGTGGTTAAGAGCACTTGATGGTCCTCTTTCAGAGAACTGGGATTGGATTCTTAGTACCCACATGATGGATAACACTGCTGTAACACCAATTCCAGAGGATCTAATGACCTCTTCTCATCTTTGTGGGATCAGATATGCATGGGGTGTACATATGTATATGTAGGAGAAATTAACATACACATAAAATAAAAATAAATCTCAAAATTAAAAATTGTCTACTGATCAAGACAAATCTCATTCTTACAGACATTTTTATCTAGGTGATTCAAGAGTAAAAGATAATCAATACACACAGATATCTATTTACCATCCACTTGATGACAGAAAAGCATTTAAAAATGAATTGAAATTATGTGTGTGTGTGTGTGTGTGTGTGTGTGTGTGTGTGTGTGTGTGTAACTAGGAAGCAGGTATAGGTTTTCTGAATAAGTTAAGCATTTTGTCAAGACAGTAGTGACTGAGGAAACAGTAGAATTATCAAGATGGTCAAAGGAGGGAATTCATATAATATAAGCGGTCACCATAGGAGTTATTCATATGAAGTCAGAACTTGGAGCTGCCATCACTAATGAGATAGCTTCAGCTGAAAATACCTGCTATCAGCATCTTCTACTAGCTCACAAGTGCTAAAACAGCTCCCATGCAACCCATGAGGGAAATTTCTATTAACAGAATGTTGTCACTGGCAAAGGATCATCATGATCTGAGGCTTACAGGAGCACAGATGTTTCAACTAGGTCATCCTTAGGGGAATGTCTAGTTATTTTTCTTTTTTCACACATATGAAAGCAGGCTCATACAAGTACATTGAGCTGTTCAGCATCCATAGCTGGCTAGGAGCCATGGTACTGATGTAAAGGAATAACCCATTGTGTTATACTAGGTAGTTACATAAACATGTACTCATGAGAGATGTGTGTTTGACTGCCTTTCCAAATTATTTATGTCAAAGATGGAATAATAGTAATAATATTATGTACTATTATTTAATATCTAATTCTTTTACTTTTAGATTTGAGATCTTTCTACCACACACACATAATGAAACACTTTTTGCCTGACAAAGTGACATATTATGCAGAAATACCAAATTAATGTCACATGGATTTCATTTAGTTCCTTTCTCTGAAGGTTACATGTTTTTGTGAGACAATCTCACCAGTAATGTAGGTTTCTTTAAATTCTCAAGACCACAGAGACCATATGTATATGTGTGTATGATATATGTATGTAAATTTAATAAAAACTACTCTAAGTGAAGAAAGATCATTAGGTAGCATAGGCCCAATGTCCTGACCTCTGCTGCATCAATAGATATGTCTTTAACTCGACAGAAAGCTGGGATGCATGAACACAGAGGGCAGTGACAAAAAGCATTTCTTCAGCTTTAACAGATCTGCATAAGGATTTTGATCTCATAAGATAGATCGGCAAATGAGAACCTAATTATTTTAATGAATTATGATACTTATGATTGCTACAGCACGCAAACCTCTTGCTTTGAGAAGCACCAATATCACATCAGGAGGCTTGTGGCTCATCATGGGAAAGTTTGGAAACATAGGCCGTTGTAGTCCACAAATCCCCATGTTGGAACTTATGCAGCTCATAGGTATAATGTTCATTGAGATTGGCAAAGATATTGTCTCATTTTTAGAAATCTGAAAGTTGATAGTGAAAGCCAGGAGTTGTCCTAGGTACAGACATCTAGAATCATAACAGGAAGACAGGAAGAAGAGAAGTGATGGGTAAGCAGGCCTGTGAAAAGATTTGGATGAGTCATGGGGAAGGAGTGGTGATCAGCCTTAGCATGTCTGTCTCACTGAGGCTAATCTAGGGCAGAGCAGGGAATAAGGGTGAGTGCACTTGGTTGGGCTCTGGGAAGAGGATGTAGGAATCAGAGTGCAAGGACAAAACTAAACACAGAGGCATGAAAAATATCCTCTGCACGATCTTGAAATGAATTAGGTGCTAACTATTAAGAACAATGACCTAGCTGGGTGGTGATAGCACATGCCTTTAATCCCAGCACCCGGGAGCAGAGGTAGGTGGATCTCTGTAAGTTCGAGGACAGCCTGGTCTATAAAAGCTGGTTCTAGGACAGGTCCCAAGGCTACCGAGAAACCCTGTATCAAAAAACCAAAAGAATTAATAAATAAATAAAAATAAAAAATTAAAAGAACAATGACATAGAGTAGTAGTTAGCTCACCAGAAACAAAACCTGAATGGATATGCTGAGTGGATCTGCTGCAAGGATAGGGAGAGAATCTAGAATTCCTGAAGAACTGCTTGGTCTTAGGACCAGCAGCAGCAAATGTCATATTGGCCTTAGCATCAGCAATGTCAAATGTCAGATGCCTCTGAATCTCAGATCTGATTCCCAGCATGGTGATATGCTCGTTTTGACTTTTTACGCTTTTCTTCAGTGCAATCCTCTAGGATTCTGGTACACATCTGGTTTGGGGCTATATTACTCTGAAAATTCTTTAAGTCATGAATATAATGATCAGTAATTATATCTTAATATTCAATACACTCCTAAAATGCTTACACCATCTCCACTTCATCACATTTCTTTTTGGTTCATATGAAGGTCATTTAATTAAGATGGGCAATCAACGTACAGATATCATGTTGAAACACAATGCCATGCCTCTAATGATTAGTGGAAGGGAATATCCACTGACTAGTTTTTTGGAATGCATAACTGAAAATGTCGACCATCAGTCAAAAGACATCATTTCTGCATTTTAATAAAGATGACAGATGCTTTTTCTAAAAGATAGTACAAAACATGCCATTTAAAAGAATGAACATATTTTTAACCTTTTTGTAGTTCAAGTCATTAAAATGTGAGGTTGAATATTATAAGAGAACAGAGAAAACAGATTTTTTTTCATGAGATGGTTTGTGTGAGTGAGACTTTAACTATAGCAAGTTAGATTTTAAGTCTAGCAATCTGGGTTCTGGGTCTTATTCAGCTACTAACTCGGTGAGAAGACTGTACTTTGTTCTTTCATATGCTGGAGAGGAAGGACTAGGATCTCTATGGCTATGTGGCCCTAGCATTATATAATATTTGTCATGATGACTCACATGGAGCAGATGAATACAGAGCTACAGTGCTGACAAAAATGTATCTGTAAGGTTTATGTTCTTCCACAAGGCATTAAACTTGCAAAATAATCTTTCAATTTGAATATATTGTCTTTAAATATTCTCCCTACTCTTTCTGTGCATAGAGATGTATGAATATGTGTCTGAGTGATGTATGTATGTATATCTATACATATGTGTGTGATTTTATGTGTGTGTACGGTGTATGTGTGTGCTATAAATGCTCATGTGTAGGGGGTATAGTATGCATATAAGTGTATTATGTTTGTGGTGCAGATATACATGTGTATGATGTGTTCATATGTGTTTGTATGACGTGTATGAATTCCATGGCTCGTGTGTGGAGGTGAGAAGACAAGTTTCAGAAGCTGATTCTCACCTTCCACCTTGTGTCAAAACAGTCTTTCTAATTCCTGCTATTGCACACTGTACTTCAGGGAGGCTGGCTTGCAAGCTTCTGCCTCTCATCGTTCAGGAGAAGCACTGTGGATACAGATGTATGTGATGGCAATTGGCTTTGCATGTGGCTTACAATTTGAGCCGTCATGAACTAGCCCATGTTTCCACCCACTGAGCCACCTTGCAAACCTTAGGTCTCTTTAATCGTAAAGACACTGTCAACTTCTGTTTCTAGCTCCTTGATCAATGTCTTGCCCCTTTAGGACATCACAACATGTATTTAGTCATTCATTTAACACATTTTTGGGTTTCTCTGTGTGTATGTGTTTGTGCATATCTTCTCATGTGTGTGTATATTCTGCAGAGACAAGAAGTCAGCATTGACTGTCTTTCTTGTGTTGTCTACCTTATATAAAATGTTAAAAAAGATTCATCATATTTTAAATAATATGTTATGGGGGGGTTGGTATGTGAGGGTGACCACAGAGACATGAAGAGTGTGTTGGATCTCATGGAGCCAGAAGTGCAGACAGTTGTGAGCCACTGTATGGGTGCTGGACAGGAAATATTCGTCATTGTAAGAGCAACAAGCATTTCTAACCACTGAGCTATCTCTTCAGCCCCCAAATCATTTTAAAATTATTGTTACTATTACTGTTGCTGTTGTTACTGTATTTTGTGGATTGGCGTTTAGCCTATATGCAAGTCTGTGCACCATGCATGTGCATAGTGCCTATGTGGAGACCAGAGGAGAGCATCAGATCCCCTTGCACTGAAGTTACAGACAGTTGTAATCTGCTATATAGATGCTGGGAATTAAATCTTGGTTCTCTGCAAGAGTAAAAATGTTTTCAACCACTGGGCCATCTCTCTAGACCACAAAACCCCACAAATACTTTATTCTTAGAAGTTTTTCACTGAACCTGCAGCTAGGCAAGCTCCGTGTTTCATGTCTTGTTTCTGCACACTCGGATTATGTCTTCATTCCTGTTCTTTTAACATGGGTTTTATGGGATTGAATCTGTTCTTCATGCTTGTTTGAAGTATTCATAAACTGAGCCATTTTCCAAGACCCATTTAACCGTGTGTGTGTGTGTGTTTTGGCATAATTATATTCAAGACATTGAAGTACTTAATGTAAAAAACCTACCTCCATGGAACTTAGACATTAATAACAATGATGAGACATATACTGTGACCCAGGAGGAAGAAGCAACGTATTATAAAATGATGTGACTTATAATAATTTAAACTAGGTGACCTTATCAATCGTGTGAGTCAGATTTGCTAGAGGAGGAATCCGGCTTGTGTCTGTGGGCAGGTAGGGTTTGGAAGGCACAGAGAACTGAAAGGACTAGGCTGTGTTTGGAGAGCATCTGCTGTTGTTGAGTGATGCGCTTTCAAATCCAATTACTCCGGGCTTGATGAACTGATAGCTGGGAGGTGTCCCTTATCTATGATATTTGTTTTAAAGCCACTTTTAAAACTCAAAGCCAAGAGAATTATTTTCTAATTGAGTATGTTTGGTATAGAGAGCTGTTCCTAGTTCATTAAAATAAATAACATATCTTTTACCTTCTCCAAACCCTGGAACAAAGAGTCACTTCAAATTAAGTGTTTGATAGGCTATTTCTAAGATCCCTGTTAGGTATGACCTTAAGTTTAGCAAATGTGCCTGGTGTTTTATATCTGCAAGGTTCCTGCTTCTACTTTGCATTTAGAATATATTCCTTTCCTCCAGCGTTTGATATTTTCTTCTAACATCTAATGAAAATTCTGTACTGCTGTCAAAATTCAGAAAGCACAGTTATCATTTCACTGTGATAGTTCAGGAAAATTTAAATTAGATTTGTACTACTCAAAAATCATTCTGTTTGGGCATAAGCAAATTACATGCAAATAATGTCGAAAATATCAGGTGTATTTGTTCCACTTGAATATGACCTTTGAAGAAATAATAGAGTGTCTGGCTGTCTTGTGGGAATAGTGGAGCAGCCTGGCTGGATAGAAGGTCATCTGCACACAGATAAACTATAGTTTCTTTATGTAATTGCTCATATCAGAATTATATTCCTGCTCTGATAAGCAAAGGCAAAGACAAGGGGGGTTAACTCCACAAACATGCTAAACCCAAAGAGACAAGTGGTATAATTTCACCAGCTGTTGGTAGCAGTCCTGCTGAAGGGATGATAGGAACATTGAAACTGTTGTGTCCAGAATTACATGTGCAGCTCAAATGTTGTTTTTTTTTCAAAACAGCTGATTTGTGACAAACTGAAACTGTTATCAGTAACATCAGGTAGGATTTGTAGCTAAGAATTCTGCACTTTATTTTGATTTATACATTGCAATAAATAGATTATGATACTTACATTGTCTTTAAGTTATTTCAAAGAAAGGAAAGATAGGAAGTTTTACTTTGGGGGATATAGGTTTTCTATAAGGATGAAGTAAATTGTTATTAATATGATGTAGTTTGGAAAGTATTACTCAAAGGCCTGAGGCCCAGAACAAGCTCCCCATGATACAAAGCTACGTTATATGTAAATGATAACCCACAGCCTTAGTATGTTATATGTAAATGATAACCCACAGCCTTAGTATGCGGCACAGCTGTGCTCCGAGCCTCAGGATATGAGCAGGTAAACTGTGCAGATGGGTAAACTCCTAAGACTAGCTTTGCCTTTTGGAAGAACCACACTGTGCAGGAAAACTAATGGGAGTGTGCAGGCATTTGTGTTGCTAGGAAGAAATCAAGAAGGATGAGGAATACTAAAATGGAGAGAAAAGGACTTCAAATTTAATCAAGTATTTAATACTGAGTACAACTAATTTCAGTTATTGTTCCTTATTTTTTTCCCATTTGAAACTGTGAAGAGTGACCATGTAGAGGTTTATGTGGGAAAATATTACATTGAAACTTGATTTTCCCTCTTTTCTTCTTACTAAAGAAGAATGTTTTTGTTGTGGTGGTTGTTTGTTTTGCTTTTGCTTTTGTTTGTTTTTCTGTCAAATCCTTGTTTCTGGATCTTTCTGTCTCTCAGAGTACATGGTCCTCAAACAGAAAGAAATGGGTTTAAGTAGCAGTATTGCTACTGTGGAGCAAAGCAAACCTGGGCAAGTAATAATCACACAGTTCACCCATTTTCTCTTATTGAAGGACGGTAATAACTCAATGAGACATAGAAGTGACAGATATGATCCTTCTGTGTTATCTGAATGAGTGTCTGCTAAACTTTCAGGAGTGGCTGCTATCATTGTTACTGACACAACTATCTCTCTGCTGATGTGTTTGGAAAATGATTTCTTTTGTAAAACAGCTTTAAGGTCAGATTTATGGTATATAAATGGGATTGCAGTTTTCTATAGGTTCCAAATCAGAGCTATCAGGTTCTGTTGTTTCTTTTATTATAGTTATTATACGTATATTCAAGTTAATTTGGCATAAATTTGGCAGGATTGTGCACCTGCTGCGTCTCACAAGATGACTACTGTATCATCATCAGAGAGATAAAGATGGGAAACAGGGCTCGGCTAGTCCTGTAGGTATTCATCTCCAGAGACCAGCATATGCCAGCCAGGACTCACAACTTCCCAAACACTTGCAGTAGCTGAGGACTAAGAACTCAAACATATTACTTTGTGTTGAATATTTCACATCAATATCATCATTGGTCAATGTGTCTTTTATCTTTTCACTGAATGTAATACTTTCCATGCTGCCTCCACTCTTATTTTGTATGTTCTACTTATCTTAGTTTACAAAGGATGTAGATTTCTTACATCCAAGGCTTCACGATTTCATAAGCAAAGGGTACCATTTCACTTATTGGTGACATGACAGGCAAAAGAAATAAGTAATGGTGGAGCTTTGTCTGTCATATTATAGTCAATTACAAAATATATCTTTCAAAAAATGTTGGCTATCATTAAGAAGTAGTGAGTAGTTAGAAGGGGGGATAAATAATATATTTTGTTCTTACCCAGCTTAACACTTCAGTTTTACTTGGAATCTCACTCAGAGACTGCAGACAGATTTTCCTTGTGAAGACACAGCTAATGATCCCGATTTCAGTTTCTCAGAAAGCACTTGATAAATGTTAGAGAAATGGAGTATGGCTTTTTAAGACTATCCTGCTAATACTCTTCGATTCTGTATGGTCACAGTTTAAATATGGCACCTATTAGGGTCTTTAGGTGTCTTTGTTTTATACAGACTTTATTTTGTTACAATTATATAATTATTTTATTATAATTCTTCTAATTATTTTTCTGTTTAGTTAATTCACAAGGAACACTCTTGTTCAAAAGACAGAGAGTGAAAGAAGGCATGAAACTGTATGAGTTGGGAGGTGGGAAGGATCTGGGAGGAGATGAAAGAGGGAAAACTATGATTAGAGTATGTTGTATAAAATTATTTTCAATAAACCTACAAAGAAGTAATTGTTAAATGAACATATTCATATTGGATCAAAAGATTTCCCTTTTATTCTTTACTGTTTATACATGTACATAGTGTATTTAGATGATATCCACTCTCCACTTCCCCCTGCAACTCCTCTGACCCCCCCATCTACTTCCCAAATTCTTATCCTCTTCTGATAGAAAAATTTGCAAGAACCTGCTTTTCCCTTCATTATCTAATATTGGAAGCAGCTGCTAGGTTGAGTAACTTGATATGGAATGACAGCCGGAAGCTTTCATAGTCAGGGCATCTACAATTGAATTTCATTCTTCTCTGAGCTTAAACTTTCTCATAAGCAAAATGGATATATACGGCTTTTACATTCACTGTAGATAAATTGAAAGAAAAAAAAAGAGGAAGCATTCTATCATTCAGTGTCCTAGTAAGAAATACAAGATGCATGCAACTGGGGGGAGACTATTTTATATAAAAAATGTAGACAAGATTAAAGAAATTTACAAGGTACTATGAACTCCCTGAGGGAAAATAACAGTGGAAAAATTTTTGTATGCCTAGGTCTAAAAGAACAGGGACAAGTGTAGATTTTAGAAGCCAGAACTAGTACTTCAACTTCAATTTCACCTAGCCATTGAAGTCGTACTTTTGATAGTGAGTGATGCTAGGTAGGAAGCAAACCAGGGGTATGAATAACCAGACTCCACATTGCTGGACCATCTCATACCTCACTAGGGTTTCTGAGTGACAACATTCACTTAGAGGGAAGCCACTAAAAGAAGACACATAGAAAAGCTTCCAAGAAACAGCAAACTGAAAAACAAAACCAGAATGCATCTATTCAGTTATGTTTTCTTTTTTCTTTTTCTTTTTTCTGAGACAGGGTTTCTCTGTAGCTTTGGAGCCTGTCCTGGAACTAGCTCTCATAGACCTGGCTGGCCTTGAACTCACAGAGAACCTCCTGCCTCTGCCTTCTGAGTGCTGGGATTAAAGGCATATGCCACCACTGCCCGGTTTTCAGTTACATTTTCATCTATGACTCTATCATGAGCATAGAGAGAGATGCCTTATATGACTGTCTAAATTGCAACATTTTGAAAATGAAAAGGGATGTTATTATTCCTAATTGTACAAAGACATGAGCCATGATACAGAAGGATGCTGGGAAAATTTGAGCTCATTTTCACTTTAGTGGGTAAGGATAAGACTGGGTGAATGGAATGTACTTCCCTTCCTTTGCCACCCTCCAATGTTTTCCTGTTGTGAAAGAGTAAGATGAGCATTTTTGAGAAAAAAGTAGATTATTTTAATGAAGCCATCTAGACTTATCCCTTTGTGGCAAGCTTACCCATACTTGGTAATTACGATTTAACCCTTTGATAAATTCTGCCAAAGGCATGTGAAGTGTTTAGGTCATTCTTTGACCCTACATCTCAGTTATGTAGTTGTATAGTGTCCTCTCTTTAGCATTGTCTTGTACACCCTACAAGCAGAAGGGAAAACATGGATGATTAGTTAATAAGTGGGGTGCACAGACTTTATTTGAGGGAATATGGTGTACTCTCTGTATCCCTAAAGCAAGGATCTTAGACTATTGATACAACTTTTAGATCAATTTTGTTATATGTATATTTCTGCTCTTGAGTAAGGTATTATGCTTGTGCAGCTCAATTATATAATGTATAATTAAGAAATACAGTTTAACACATAGTCATCTATAATAGTCAAGCTTATAGTCATGTTAGTTAGTTTTTCTAGATATATAAAGATATATTTCAGTTAGATATGCAATCTTCAACTACTTCAAAGAGCTGTAGAATATGGCATTTAAATAACTTAGGATTCTGTTGATATGAGACACATTGCTCCTGGCTTCACTGATCTATTCTCAAAAGAATGTTGAGCACCAAAGACACTGCACTTGGAACTTATTTTCTTCTTGGCAAAACTGGCCTTTGGGCAAGGAACTGCCCATGCCTTGACCACCAACCAAATGTCCAGACAGGACAAGTGAGATACAAGAAAAAAGACTGTCACACCTTGCCAAGACAGTGAAACAGTTCTGAAAAATTCTTCTGCCTCTGAAAATGGTCTGTCAGTTACTCTAGGTCCTAGCCAAAGTTGGTTGCTCCAACATTGCAAATGAGATTTTGGGTGAGAGCCTCAACTCTGGGAAGCACTGTGAAGCATATAAACCCTTTTTATCTGAGTAAAAGCTAAATCTGCCATGCAATGCACTGTGCAGCCTGTGTGTATGGCAGTGGGAATCCTCCATGCTCTCCTGCCTGTGCACTCCAGCAGACCTGATTTCACTGCCTGCACAGGTGGGATGTACTGGGCCATGGGCATGGTCTCAGCTACTTTCTTCTCTAATCTGAGTGGTTGCAAAAGCATACGGACCTGAAGTGGGTGGTGGACATCAGCCTCAAATGTTTCAGACCGTGATGGCACGCCAATTGTTGGCAGAGACTGCTCGTTCAATCCTGGCTGCTCAGACCCCTGAAATAACCACACAGAGACTATACTATATGGAATACTGTTTTACCAATAGCTTAAGTGTATATCTAGTTAGCTCTTACATCTTAGATTAGCCCATTTGTATTAATCTGTGTATCACCACATGGCTGTGACTTACCAGGTAAAGTTCTGTCCACTGTCTGTCTCCAGTGGGGCTACATGGCTTCTCTCTGACTCCACCTACTTTCTCTCTATATATTTTCCAGCCTGGCTATATTCTGTTAAGTCATTGGCCAAAAGTAGCTTCTTTATTAACCAATGGCTATAAAACATATTCATAACATGCAGAGGGGAATCCCACACCATAGGTTCTTTGTATCTTACAACTTTTAACTAATTACTTCACATACTGACTGTAATCTACATTTTTTTCTTTTCTTTCTTTTTTTTTAAATTTGTGTACTTATGTTGAATGCTGGAGAATAATTCTCAATGCCATTACATACAATATTTGACAGTGCAGAGAAAGCCAATGAATGTAGATACAATGAAATCAATTTATATTGGATAAAATCCTGAGACGCACATATGAATTCAAAGACAAAGATAATGATTTACATTAAGAGATGAATATATAACCAAGTGTGATGGAGTGTATCACTTAGGCAACTCTAATTGTAAAAATTGTGGGTGGTTTACTACTTCTAGGTTTAACACTTCTACATGTGTTGGTAGTAATTTTAACAATATACTTTGGAAAGAAACAGCCTCTGTGGTTTCTACTGGCTAATATGAACAAGCAGCTTTTATACAGATGTTTGTACTGCCTCCTTTGTCACAGAAATGCCAGCTTCAGTAACAGTCACTTCCCTTTTCAAGTTATTTACTTACTTCCAAATATATCCTTTGGTTTTAATGATTCAGTTTGCTGATAGGCTCTTGAACTGCCCTGCTGACATCCAGATTTGAATAAAGACTCCTTGAAGAACTACTTATTTCTTTCATTTAGAGACTTTCTTTTGATCAACAATTGGGAGAGTCACTTGACTCTGATTGGTTGAAGTGACATAAGGCTCACTTAGTGCTGGTATGTTTTTCAAGCTCTCTGGGAGAGAAAGTTCAGTTCTATGGGGGAAAATGTTCTATAACTTTCCAGTGAGTTCTTTCTTTTCTGAGGTTATGTCCCCAAAAGGAACTGAGAAATTTATGCTTTGCAACATTGCTAAACATGTTTTGGTTAAAAAAGAAGTTTCTTATCTACCAAATGAGTAAAAAACTCATTATCCTCCACTAAAAGATAGGGGCAATTTTGAAGGCCTGTAACTATATTGTTACTGCTATAACAATGGTAGTAGAACAGACACATTTCTGTGGGTCATTTCCCCAGACTGTATGTCATGAAATTCCATAGACATTGAGACAATTTTACTACTCCAACCTTCTCTGTGCAAGTTCAAAGATATCTCTGTGATTCAGATACCTTCATGTGTCATTGGAAAAACTGAATTTTCCTTGTTGTCTCGAAATTCCTGTCAGAGCATCATTATGTTTTGGAGTGGGGACTAGCTTTCTAAGTCCCATCAGAAAGTTTCACTACATGGTTCTGGAATTTGGAGATGATGATTTAATTTCTTGACATATCCATATGATAGAAAGAAAAATCTTGGGAATATTTTTAGTTTGTATATTGCCACAGGACTGAGTAAAATGGGGTTGGGGTGACATGTTTTACATCATGGATATTTTATGTCTCCTCAAACAAGTTATAACAAAACTCATTGAGTGATATTTAACTCACAGTTCAATTGATATTTGTATGTTCTAGCAAGAAATTAGTGAATAAATGTCAATCAACTACAAAATCTGTCTCATCCTTTTTCTTTGTACCCTCTCCATCCTGTAATACGACAGGAAAGTTACATGAAATATCTTTCCCTTCAGGTAACTCACTAACTTCCCAGAAGTGTGACACATTGGAAAAGTTGAAGAAAATAAGTGCGAAATTAAGTTTATAATGAATACTTCAGGGCAGGATTTGGAGTTCCAGTGATAATTCAGTCAGCCTCGGAATGAAAATCTCTGAATACATTATTACTTTAAAACCAAGTATTAGAGAATTTAGACTTTTAAACGCACTGGACAGAATTTGGATGTCTGGCAGAAGTAGGAAATCCACTTTTATTAAAACGTTTCCTTTGGAAAAATTAAATATTCATTGGTAATACTGAATCAAACTTCCTTCTATATTAAATCTAAAATCAGGACAGGATGGATACTTTTAGTTTCTGTAATGAAAGGTGCTTTATGTTGTGGCTGTAATCGCTGCAATCTAAGAGTTTGACTGATGATGTTCCTGTGAAGTGTGCTGTGTCTAGCATTTGCATCCTATTTTATTTCTAGACTATGTAAACTTAGCCATAACTTCCTCTTGACCTAAATATTTATTGACTGTCTCAATATTGTCTTGCCTACAGTATTGTCATTTTAAGATTCAGGTGCACACTAGCTCCATGCCTCTTGCCTCTGATTGTTGTGCATGTTTGAGAGCTCCTTGACCTTTCTTGTTAAGGAATTTAGCTGCCTCTTGGTCATGGATTTTTTTGTTTGATCTTAACGTACTGTGTACTTTGTACCACATCAAAAACTGGGCACCATTCACAGGAAATAACATTTAAAACTTTATGACAAAGAACGAAAACCTACACGTGTCAAGAATTGGACACTGGAGATTTTTCCCCCTCCCAGGAGGACTTGCTTATGATCTCTGGTGATGTCTCTAATGGAACATTAAAAGTGTTCCTGTTTCCAACTCCCTAATCCAGGAAAATCATAGAATGACTCCTGTCCTTTGAATATTTCTTCTTTTAATGTTAATATACTTAAAACCAAAGATTATTGTACCATGTATCTAAAGATTTTGAATCAAAGTTTCAAGAGGCTGCTAATAGTTAAAAATTCACAGAAAGCATGATTTATGTCATAAGATCATGCAAATTATGTATTCTAGTTTATTTGTATTATTATCTATTATATAATTATATTGTCTAAAATGTCTCTGTATGAAGGTGTTTTAGTAAAATAAATTACATTTTCTTACGGTTTGTTTTATAGCTCTTCTGATTAAGTAATAACTTATAGGGTTTTGCCTACACAGTTTGAAAATCAGGAGTCCTACTGAATTATTCACCCACTTGCTCATCTATTCACTCAATAGATATGCTGAGAAATGACTTTATAGGTAGTGGGTACATCCTAATGCTTAATTTGAAAAAATTTTATTTTCAGGGGAGGGAACTTAATAAAGAATGAAGTGCACCAAAAGGCCACAGAATAATCAATTCTGTGATAAAAAGAAAGTAATATAATTTGAGAGGGATTGGGGTAGGTCTTCAGTAGACTCAAAAGATTGGGAATATTTTTCTGGGGCCATGACATTTTAAGCTGACATCTGATTAGAAGAAGCCAGTAATAAGAATATGTCAAGTCACTTCCAGGCACAGTTCCCGGACACAGCTGACGTCCTCAGAAGGAATGGGCATGACTTAGATACTAGAAAGAGGCCAATCGTGTAGGGAAGGAGAAGGATAAAAGTAAACAATGAGGTGAGGCAGCCAGGTAATCAATACTCTTGTAGACCTTAGTGCAAGAATTTAGGTCAGGGTTTAAAAGGGAAAGATAGCAATGGAGGGATTGAAAGCAACAAAATATGACCTTTATTTTTAAGATGTCTCTCTTGGTATTGGATGGAGAATGAGCCCAGGTAGAGGCAGTGTGGAGGTGAGGGTGTGTTACATGGCATGAGAGAGAGGACACACAATGATGACCGAGAGGAGAAGAGCATTCTTGCCTGTGGTCAGTTTGGGATGTGCTGTTGAGATAAAGTCCGCAGGGCTCACTCACTCATTATATAAAGCCTTGCATTTGGAATAGGATTTGAGGATTTTAGGATCAGCAAGACAGAGAGTGTGTCAGGAGCATGAAACAAGAGTGCTGGTGGGTTTTAGCTGATAAATGTGATCATAAAAGGGTCATTAAAGGCTGATTGTAATGAAAAAAATTGGATTATACTCCAAATGTGACATATCTAAGTGGCTTACCTAAGTAATATGTTGTGATTAGTAGTGTTTTTAAAATAATCACTCTGGCTATTACATGAAGAGTTGATTTGGAGAGGGTATGATAGCAGAAGCTGGACATGAGGAACTTATGAGAAGGTTACTAGAACAAGAAATACCCATTTTATTACAGTATGTTGGTGAGTTTTACATAATCAAAATAATTTCCACTCAAATTTCATATGATTTTCAACTATCCAATTGGAAATTCATGAAAGCAGAAACATACTTACAATCATGTGTTATATATTCACAATTCTCCATAATTATACTGCATACTAAATTTTCCGAAATATGATTATTATGCATATTAAAGAAACCTTTGTAGCTCTATTTTTCAGAACTATACTATTCTTAGCTTATTATTTGGGAAAAGCCAAACCACTGATGGCAATGACATGCATAGTGCTTAGTTAGTTGATTTCTGACATCTGATTGATGACATTCTATGTAAGAATGGGACTCTGACTTCAGCATCCTTATCTGTAAATTGCCTACTAAACACATCCTGTGTGGGCACTGCACGTAAATTTTGTAGTATGTGTATGTTATACTCATTCATTTTATTTCTGAGTAATAAAGTATTGTTCTATGTGGGGACTACTAGTCTGATAAGTTGAAAACTGTTTCTAGGTAGTGATGGGGAAGATGACCTGGAAACTTTGGCTTCTGGATTTATGTCTTTGACTGATTTAGTCAAGAAAGAACTAAACAGGCAGTCTCTCAAATGAATTTTTACTTTCCCAAGACTCTCAGCTTATCTGCCACAGGTGTTGCTTTTGAACTCAGATCAAATTGCACCAAAAATCACAATAATCACATTGTATAGTTAAGCCACCACAGATTGCTTTTCAGAAGTTGGCACATTGTAGTAGAGTGTTATGCTAATATTCTTAATGAATATGCTTAAATTTTAAATTGTGTGTCTACTAGCAATGAAATAAAGTTATCAATTAGCCAATTTAATAAGAAGTTAAGTTTGGAGGGAAAGAATGGATCTAATAGTTTTCTAGTTGCTAATATAAAATTTTAAAAAATCTTAATTATGGCCCTTTATTTTCATTCCAATCCAATTATTGGGAGGTATAATAAGAAACAATCTTTTTTGTGATTTTTAAATTTCAGCTTGGAAGCATGTTTATGAGTATTTTGAATTATTCCTTTCCATTACAGGTCTGTCTCATCATACTTGATTCATGACTGTGACCTGTAGATTCTTACTTTCAGATATTAAAACCGGCAGTTGTTCACAAGAAAAGCTGTTTAGTTTTATGCCTGCCTTCTCCCGTATACACATTCATACAGTGAAACATTCTTTTGAGTGTCAGTGTTTCATCTTATCAGGTACCAACAGTGTTATTATTCTGAAGAAGAAGAGCTGAGAGGAATTAACTTGGCAGTAATTCTAAAAAAAAATGTAATTTTGAAGGGATATGACAGTTTTGTGAGCCATAGTTGCAGGCACTCTCACCAAAGCATTTTAATTTCAACACTGAAAAAATAGTTACCAGAGAATAAATATATCAACATACTCTGTGCTGTATCAAATGCTTTTTGACAGTGCTCTTCTGATGGGAAAAGTACAAGTTAAAATAATTTATCTCAGTCAGTTTAGGCCATTTTGCATTGGAAATTGACATGGTATAAAAGACTGAATTTTAACATTTCACTAATCTTCACGCTGCACCTTGCTTCTCATGGTGATTGTGTCTAGCTTTGTCTTACGAATAGAAAGAGAAGAGCCACTCACTTACTTTGCTGAAGATATAAAAGAAATTAATTACACTGCCTGTGGTTACTATCTGCACAGAATCAAATTACTTGGTTTGGGAAATATTTCATCTGTTAAAAAACCAGTGTGGACCAGAGATACCGTGCCTCAGCCAAATAAATGGTGAAACCTGAAGATAAATTTACTTTCCATTACACTGTCTACAAAAGGACAGGCCACACATGTCTGAAAAGCTTCCCACAGAGGTACCTGAAAAGCTGCCATCTCCTCTGCACCAGAGTAAATTATAAACTCTTTCTATTTGGAATGGTCAGTGTGTTCTGTAAATTATTTAACAAGCATGATGTTGGTTGTTGTTACATATTTCCTAGGAGGAAGGCTCCTATTGGTCCTCTTTCCCTTTTGCATCAAGGTTTGACAGGTGACAAATGAAATTTGTTCTCTGAAATTAAATCAGGCTTCATTTCTGTCTGTCCCCAATAAAGGATGAAATGTTCCTTGCTTCTTAGATAGTTCTTGTACTCCATCATTGTTCATTACTTTTATAAGTTCTGTCACAAATGCTTTATCTCTTTGGCCTTGGCTTCTAACTGCCTGTTATGGAGATAAGTGCCCGGGTCTGACAATATAAAACCTCAAATGTTGTTTTACCTTCAATTAAAAAGAACTTTCAAAGCAGCATTAGAGTACAAAATGGTCTATCATGTCCCTCTTGTATTTGTCTCTTCATGTACTTTTGATTCTTTATGACCAGAAGAGCAGTGCTTGTAAAGCATTTGAGAAATCTCTTTAGTGAGCTCCACAGCTATATATCTGCTCCTAGACATTCCTGTCCTGGTGTCTAGAGCATCCCACACTTTAACAGTCCACTGTTCTTTCCCATGCTTTCTCCGTTTTGAACGTGGGTCAAATGTGGTTGGGGCCTGGTCCAACTGATTGCCTAGCTTTGCACAACCTAAGATATGAGAATAACTGTTGCATCTGTAAATTGTAGAGAGAAAATAGCATTTTCTGCTATGCAAAAATTAAATGAAATTGAAATTTCACTGTAATAAATAATACTTTCTTGGAATGCATCCACCTTTACTTAATTGTTGCCGATATTTGCTCTTTAGGAGGTTTCCCTACTTATATCCATATTGAAGTGACAGGATGTATTCTATCCCCAGCTCAGAGTCCTCTTTTTTAACATTTGAAGAATTTTTTGGGGCATCCTGATCAGAGTCTTTCTGGACATTTGAACATTTTTCTTAACTTATGTTTCTTTACTGTACATTTTGTCTTTACTAGTATTAGTGTTATCATGTGAATATTAATAACCTAGAGCATTCTTCTCTGTTATTAAGCATTCCATTAAGATCCTGTGTACCACAGAATCAAGTGAGTACTTTGCACCATTTAAACAAATCCGTTTATTCACTTGGCTCAGTTTCTTCTCCAGTTTCAATGTCCTGTCTCTGTCTGTCTTCTTTGCTTCCACCCCTTGCATCTTAAATTCTGTGGGCACAGTGCTGCAGATTGTTCCCCTAATATGTTACTGCCTTTCATGAGTTTGCCCTAGCAATGCAGCTGCCAAATCTTTACAGCCCTTTCACTATGTTCTAAATAGAAAACTTGATTTTGGATTGTTAGGCTCGTCTTAAATGTCACATTTGAAAATCCTTTCCTAGAACTTTAAGATAGGGATAATTCTTTGCCCATTGCATTTTAAATGTACTCATTCCTGTTGTGTAACCTATCTAGATATTAGATCATCATTTTTATAGTCTCAGAATGTAGGATTTGTCACAAATAAGGCAGTTAATATTTGTTGACTGAGCAAGTATTCATTTACTTTGAAAGATGTCCTACACTTTATTTCATTAGAGTTGAAGTTCTGAAAATAAAGACAAAATTTATAACTTTTCATAATTTATAATGGACCTCAGACTCTGAGAATAAGTACAGTAGTATTTATTTTTTGCTTATTTTGGGTTTCTTAAATGGAAAGTTTATTAACTAAAAGGCATGAGTTTATCTCTTAACTATTGCCTTTTCAAAAGTGCTCATGATCTTTAGGTAAAGTAAAAAGTGCATCTGCATTGCAGTTCTGTCATTCACTTTATATCCTTGATTTTAATAGTAAATTTATTGATCATTCTTGTGGGTTATATTTATATTATCAAATTCAGCTTTCTCTGGTTTTGGGGGGACATCTCAAAAGGCTATTTTAGCTGTTGGGGCTAATGTATTACTAATACATGGCTGTGGTTTGGCAATGAACACTTCTGTCTACACAGGAATTAGCCAGATACCTGGTACCCTATCATTACTCCACTACCCTCCTAGGGTTGATATTTTGCTTGTTAGTATCTCTTCAGAAAGCTAGGGTGAATCTCAGTTAACTATTTTTTGTATCCTTAAACAGACTTATTGAAGAGGAAGGAATATAAAATCACCTAAAAAAAGATTTTAAGATTATTTGAGTTTCATTCATGTATTATTTTCCTACCTTCCTTAAGACTGGACAATAACAGTGAGAGACACTTATGAATATATAGCAGTCTATACTTATTTAAAATGCGTCACCTCCATTATGTCTTTTGAGAAAAAGGCAGATATAGAATTGTTAGGGCAATTTTTTCAGTGAAACTAATATTCAGAACTATGGAATAACCTGCCAAAATTCTTCCAGTTAGTTAGACATATGATTTAGACTAAAGCTGGGTTCTTAAGCCTGTATAGTATTTTGTGGTTTTTATGTTGTTCTTGTAGCATATGTCCTGGTTATCAAGCTGTTTACTATCTTTTGGCTATAAAGCTATCCTTCCATGGGAATACTCCCTTTCTCAGCCCTCTTGCTACAGTCCTTCAGTATGTAGCTTGTGGGGAAGACTGGGTGTTTGCCGTAGAGAATGGACTTCACTCTCTCATTTGCTTGTACTGTCAGCACATCCTTAGCTACATAAGTTGACTAGAACCTCAAACAAACCCCATCACACTTTCTCTGAGTGTAGGACTGGGGATGTAGTGACTGCCCTCAGAGTTCCGGCTCCCAACCCCTGCTATGAGCTTATAGAGCCTATGTAGTATAACAGCTCCCTTCTCTGGCTCTACCTTAGCGATGGAAGCTGACTTGTACAATTGTTATCTTTGCTGTGCACTGGGCCCTGCATTCTCGGTCAGCTTGTAACATCTGCGAAACAAATTCTCAATATATACTACTTGTTGAAACACTAGATTTAGTTTTAGTTTTCCCCTCAAACTTCCAGATAACAGTATGGCTAATACCATGAGTGTACACTCTGGGTTTGGTTAACAGTGTGAGGTTGGTTTGTTTAGGTATTTTCTTGCCAAGCACTGATCCATTGCTTATAGTATGCAGTGGCACATAATTAAACATTGTCTCTGGTAGATTTAAATGAAGGAAGATATTGGAGTGATTCAATGGGTGTTGAATCGTGGTGGTTAGTGTAGTGGTGATAATTACACATTCTGTGAAAGGGATAGAAGAAGGGTTGGTTTCCAGAGGCTGCAAAGTAAGAGTAACAGGAAGAGCGAGAGAGCTAGAGAACAGGGGTGCATATTCACATGCAGAGCTACCATGGTTTAATAGGCCTTTGAATTTGCTACTGCACGCTGAGGTGACTACAGATGACAATATGTACTATGTATTTGAGAAACCCAGAGAGAAATTATTTTGAATATTTTGTCATAGATAATGAATGCTTGAGAATATGGACTTATTTAACCTGATTTCAATACAAACTGCATTTGGGAGAATGCATATTTGTAGCATATCTGTATCAGCCACCTCTCTGCTACTAAAATGAAATTCTTGATCCTGGGGATTTTAAATGTAAATAAAATAAGTGTTATTCAATGCATACATATAATAAAACAGTATTTGGTGCCCTGCAAACATGTAAAATTTACACATTTTCATGCATCAGGTGAAAATATAAGCTTAAATGTTTTTAAAATGGACAAATTTCTGCCTCCACTTCCACAGAGATCTCTGATTCCAGTGCGGAGGGATTTGATGGAGACAGCCCAGTTAGGACTGAATATTCCTAGTTCTCTCACTCCACATAAAATATCTGTCTGTGGGTCTCTGCATTTTTCCTATCTGCTGCAGGAAGAAGCTTCTCTGATGACAGCTGAACAAGGCACTGATCTATGAGAGTAGCAGAATATCATTAGAAGTCATTTGATTGCTGTATATTTTTAGTTGAACAGTAATATTTTGTTTTATTCTAGGTGTCTGGGCTAGCTAGTCTCAGGTTCCTGGTCACCCAAGCACTGTCAGGTATAGGTTCCATCTTGTCAAGGGGGCCTTAAGTCAAATCAGATATTGGTTAGTTACCCCACAATCTCTGGGCACCCTAGCACTTACATATGCTGCAGACAGGACAGCACTGTAGATCAAAGGGTTTGTACCTGGGTTGGTGTTTATGTTTCTCTTTTGGTAGCATGTAGAGTACCTTTCTGTATCTAAAATGTTAACATGTAGGGATCAAGGCTCTATGTATGTACCATGAAAAGGACAAGGTTCTGCATGGAGGCAGGGGCTAGAGCTAAAGGACAGTGAGCTCCCGCCCCCAACCCAGAAGCTATCTACAATTTATAACCAATTGCAAATGAAAATTTGGTTTTCTCCAAACGAGTCTCCCTAGAGAAACAACCTACTCTTAAGTAGGCTGCATACCCACCCAACAGCAGATGGCAAACATAAAATGAATTCAACAACATTTTTGGAGGTTCCATGTATGATAATACTAAATCAGGTTTTTAAAACTGTTATCTTATTTTTATTTTATATATATGTATGTTTATATAATTTGTTTATTTTTTCTTTTTTTACTGTATTAGTCCTTTGTTTATGTATTATGGCTTGCAGTTTTGTGTTTTTATGGGATTCTTGAATGTACAAAGCAGTGTGTCTGTATCTATTTCTTGTACTATTTCCTGGACTCTTTTTCTTCTGACTTTTGTTTTGTCCTACTCTGTCATGTTGACTTTTGTTTTGTTTTATTTTATTTGTATTATTATCCCTTAGAAGCCTTTTTTCTTTCTAATGAGAGATAGAAAGAGGGTAGATTAGGATGGAAGAGGTGATGGGGAGGAACTGGAGGAGGAGAGGGAGGGGAAGCTGTAACCAGGATATATTATGTAAGAAAAAAAATCCATTTTCAACAAAAGAAAAAAATGAAAACAAATTCATGACTTTAAGGCTTTGTTCCGAGTTTTCAAATGAGATCAGATTTCAAATAAGCCATAAAAGACTGATTTATTCCTTTTTAAAAGATTTACCTATGAATTGAAGATTTGAAATGAAAAGAATTCATTTGGCTCACTTTGATTGATGTGTCTGTGGTTAACTTGGGGTATTTGCCCTGCAAAGGGATGCCATCCTTCTCAAGTTCCGGTCAAGCTACTTATTGTCTATAGGCCGATAACTACAATCAGATGTTAGAATACTCCAGAACAAGGATAAAACACGAGCCAAGATGATATGTTACATTGTGGGATGATAATGATTGTTGATTTATATGGAAACTTCAGAGGATTTTATACTGATGGGGAAACTTAAGACCAGATAAAGTTAAGTTTATTGATATTAAAGTTGTGACTTAGTATTTCAGTTCATGCAGCTGGAAGTTGTTCACGAAGATGGTTTGTTAGCAAAAATCTTAAGTGAATCATGGTCTGCATGTAAAAGATTCAGTTTCCAGCATTTCTTAGATATTATATTGGGGGGGGATTAAAAACATGTTAGGCAGATACTGTGGTAGTCTGGACTTCGGTGATTGGCATAATCAATTCCTTCCTTCAGTGCTACCATAGCCACAGCATAGCATAACCTAGATACCCCAAAGAATATTCCTCAAAGTTTGAATTTGAGAAATGTATTGTCTAGTAGAACCATTCAGTTATCTTCTATAGGCCAGATGTGAGTGTAAATCTTAGAATTGAGATTGCCTCCCGGATTTATGGGTGATATTGCAGTTTTAGAAACGTCCAAATATCACTGTCTAACCCATAGAGGCCAAAGTCAGTACATCACCAGTGACAAACTAACACTAGCATTTATTAGCTGTATAGACTTTTTGGTGCAGATAATTTCTATGATTTTCATAACAGCAGAAAATATGATATACCTTTCTACAATATTGCTTTATTATTTAAGAAGGCAAAGCCTGTGTCTAATGGTGGCTTGAATAATCCCTTGAATCTTATTCAAACCTAGACTTAGAGGCCAAGCCCTCACAAGATGGAGCTATGACACTACCGTAAGTATTTGCTCACTCTTCTTGGTATATCCCCCCAAAAAACCTGCAGCCACTAAGTATATAACCATCCTGCTCTCTCAAAGGGATCAGCAAATACTCACTTGGATAGCCATATATTTTGATCATGGAACTACCAAATATATTTAGTTATTATGAAAAAAATGTCCAACTCACAAGAACACAAAATAATACCACAGTTACCAGGCAATGTGGACATTATGGTTGTCAAGTATATAAGGCAAGACAATGATGAAGTGAGCTAGGCATTTAGGTCACACAATTTTGAATGAGCTTATATATGATGCAAATGCCAACCCTGACTGAGATTTTAAACCTGAGTTTAAGAGTGTGGTTTGGAGCAGAGTTTATCTTCCCACTAGGTCCATGAGTACACAATGTGATTATTGCTTTAATGCCTTCCTATGCAATTAGAAGATGCTTGTATGGCAACAGTTGAGTTTCTAATAGTGACCCCCAACTGATATGATGAAACCACTCTTGGCAGGAGATTCAAAAAATTCTAGAACTTCCCATCCCGGCCAGGATAATGAAACTGAGAACAGCCCCAGATAAAGTGCAGATCAAAGGAGTCATCAAAAACTTGAAACATGCAAATGTGGTGATTTCTGTTATGTTCTCATTTAACTCACTTGGATTTTGAAGGAGTTGGATGTCTTGGAGAACTGCTGTGGATTATCTTAAATGCAATCAGGCATTGATTCCAATTGCAGCTGTGGTTCCAGATGTTGTTTCTCCGCTGAGGCAGATTGGCCAAGCCCCTTGGACCTGATGCACATCAATTGATCAGGAGAATGCTTTTGTCTTTATGAAAGATTGAAAAAAAATCAACTACAGAATGTTTTCCCAGGCACAATCAGCAGTGAGTTTTCATGGGTTTTCCTTTCAACTATACCAACACTTTTTCTTTCTACCTCAATATAGTTTTCAAAGATCTTGGTGATATACTACCATATTAACTTATTTAGATTTTGGAGACAGCACATACCATACTGAGTTTACTTCACTGCTTTTACTGAGTAACTCAAGGCTTATTATCAGAAGAAAATGCTAGTCAGGCTGCAGTGAAAACCATTGTTCAATTTGAGACTAATGACCCAAAAACTCCTATAATATTTGAAATATCTGGAAATAAACTTGTATAACATCTGAGAAATTTCTAAAGGAAGAAAAATCACAGTTATGAACTCTAGGATTTAGAACAAAGCTAGATCAATTTCTGACTGTCAATAGTCATTAACATTTTGTAAAATGGTCCCTGAAAAGCTATCTGACCTTGATGGAGTTGGGATGCCCAAGAACATGCCATTAAGTCGGCACACAGTGTTAGCTGTTCTTGTCAACTGAGTATCGGTTTGGGTATGTGCAGCAATAGATAATCATTAATGGGAGAAATTTTAATCAGGTTGAAACAGTTCAAGAAGGTAGAACAGATATGTGAGACTATTACTATTCGTTCTCTTATATCACTCCTCTACTTTCAAAGAATGTTGAAGGTCTCAGGATAATTTTTTTTATTATCCTCTTTGTGCTGGAGACATAAACCTGGGGCCTCATGCATTCCAAGCACATAATCTATTGCCATCCTTAAATTTCTTTATGCTCAGTACTGAGTGCTGAGCACAAAGACTTGTTTGTGGTGTACACATAATCATTGGGAATGGTCAGTGTGTAAAGCCATTTGGGTTCCAAATTTATGTAAAAACTGCTAAATGGCAAATTTAGCAAAGGGAATCTTTTAGAGAACAACTCAGAATAGTCATGTAAGCTAGATGACTTATCTTCTTATTGCCATGCTTTTGCTTTTCTCTTGCAGCCATTATTATTTTCACTCAGTGGGCCATGTCCAGAGTCCAGATGACAGTAGAAATAGAGTCTGTCTGTACAGCTCAAAACATGAGTGCTCCCATCTCTATCAGTCTTGACTTAAACTAAGTGACTAATGTGATAGCCCCAAAGGTTAATTATAAGTTTTATGTGAGTATAACACCATACTTAGGTGAAGAGAAAGGAATTTATTGAGAAAGGTTTACTCTATTATATTACATGCAAATATATAAGAAAGTTTTAATATGTTATAATGACTCCTAATTGTATTATTTCCATTATTATTGTTAAGGGGGAAGCTAAAATGTATACATGTATTTTTGATTTTTTTCTCTCTTCCTAGTTCTTCACTTTAACCCTCACTCTACAGTTGTAGTCGCAAGGAATATATATGGGATTCTTCTAGATTCTCAAAGACAAGTTTTTCTGTTGTTTCTAGCCAAAAGATATCTAAAACTAAGACCCTATCTTCAACTTTCCCTCCTTTATTTTCTGAAATGACATCCTATGTTTATGTTGTATGTAACACTAATCAGATTATTCTGGATATATTACAAGTTCTTGCCTATGTGTATTCTTCGTGTATCCCAGGAGGAGCCAGTGATGCTGTCCAATATTGCACCCTGTTCTTCTGCTCTCGTCAGGGACTATGGCATCGTTGATTTCCCACATGCACTTTGTTAGTTAATGAAATATGTTCTATCTATTTTACCACTATAGTAAATGGTGATGGTTCTGGAATCTGTAGATCCACTGCAATAGAGCTTGTAAACAAACATGGCATAGGGGATGTGTCAGTACTAGTTAGTAATAGTCAGAAGCCTGAGTAGTGTGACCTTGAGTGTGCCCTTTAATTCCCCCTAGCTTTACTTCAATTTTCTAAAAGGAAGCATATTTTAACTTTGTAATTCTACTTTTTCATAACTTCACAAAAAGAAAGAAATTCTATTATAGAAACAATTAACTTCAAAATTTTCTCTTTCTTATTCTTCATTTTCACATAGTTTAGAATAATTGCTTAAATAATGCAGATAAAAGCTTTCCTTTTTTCTTTTGAAAATGATCAATGCCTGAAATTTTGCTAGGATAGAAAACATAAATCTTTAAATAATTTAATATACACTCATATATATGAATATGCAAATTCTAAATTAGATTAATATAAAACTGAAAATATTTATAACACGCTATTATAAAGGCTTCATCCTACATTTATAATCACTATAGTGACAAAGAACCAAATTATAGAGTATAAAGTCCTCTTAATTCTTTTCTGATCAAAAAAATGATCAGATATGAGGAAATTGATGCCTACTAATGTACTCATCTGACTTACATGAAGAGAGATGTGCTGTTTTCCTTTTTCTGATCTAAGTGTTTTAAATTTTTACCTCACAACAAAGCGGACATTAAATGTTTGCCTGAATAAATGTCTTCCTAGTTCCTCTAAGGAAGGCACTTACAGAACCATAGTTCCAGAACTGGTGAATGTCAGCAACATGCCATGAGAAATGCTGTGAGCAACTGATGATTACTGGTGGGCTTCTAGCTGGATCCTTCTCACTAGTATCCATGGCTCACTGCTCAATGTGTTATTCCTGAACTAACCCCTCCCATGCTATCTGAGCTGTGAAAAATTCAGAATCACAAGCCTTATCCTCAGATTTTTGGAGTCAAAGTTCAACTTTTTTCATCAATATTTTTTACATATAATATATTTTGATCATATTCTTTCCACTCCCCAATTCCTCCCAGATTCTTCCCACCTCATTATCTACCAAATTTCATGTGTTCTCTCTCTCTCTCTCTCTTTCTCTTTCTCTCTCTTTCTCTTTCTCTCTCTTTCTTTTCTTCCTTTCTCTCAAGAAAATAAAATAAATAGATAAATAAATCAACCAAAAAGTGTAAGACCTGCACAAGTTCAAGTTAGACAAAATCCCAGCAGGGAGAAGGGGACATGGACATGTCTCAAACCTAATAATTGGACGTTTGTGATCGAAACCTTCTGGAAAAGGAGAATTCAGTTTTTTTTCCAATGGAGTGTCATCAGGCATCTCAATCACACTCCAGGACAGGCCCTGTGCCCAGAGTTCATCTTTCAGCGGATACCTAGGCGATCTGTACATATACCATATACTCCATGAGAAGTGGTGGGCACCATCACCTAGCAATGTCCTTTCATGAGACTTGTAATAAAATAATTACAAAAATATCACAATAGCTCACATAGTCATGAATAAAACGTATTTCTCCAAAGACAAGTTTTATGTTCTAGGATTTAATCCTTTCAATAGTGAGTTTTGTGGCTGATCCTTTTACCCCTGCTTTGGCTGCCTCTTAAGGCACATGCTTTTGAGCACTGTCAGCTCGGGCTTTTTAAAAGTACCCCTTTCATCCTTTTGTGTGTTTGCAAATCTCCATCTACTTTCTTTTCCCTGGTTCAAATAAATTTTAAAATTACCTCAAGGTGTTTTGGGGCCTCATATCCTCTGTATGATGAGGTAAAGGATATAGAAACAAAAGCAAAATATGCAGCCTAAATATTTTCAGAATTTGCTGCAAGATCTGAGCCTCACAGTCCTTAGCTGCTGTGCTCTTTGCTGCCCACCTCTCTCTATGGCACCACGGTGCTTTCTCAGTGCAGAGATCTTCAGGCACGCTGGGAGTTATAGCTACCAGGGAAGCATTACTATCCTCAGCACATGATACTGTACTTACTGAGCCCGAAACATGGACTAATGTGTTTTATAAGGATTTTAAACAAGAATGCAAAACCGAGAAGATTTCAAACTAAATTGGAACATTCACTTCAATTAAAACATCCTGTTTTGCGCAAATTCTGCTGATTATTGGCCCTTTATAGACAAATTGCCTAGCTCTTTTAAAAGGGAGACACAACAATTTTCTAGAAATTTAGAGATCATTCCCGTCAAATATGTACTGATGAAACCAGTAGCAGGTGAATTCTGAGCCAATGTCAGGCTATATATCTCTACCAGCAGGAAGCCAAATAGCTGAACGGACTGCCTCAGGAGGCCATTGAACCAACTATGGTGGCTGAATAATTTTATGACCAGTAATAAGGCTCACAAGTTACACATGCTAAGAGAGGGGTAATCAAATCTTATGCTTCAGGGCATAAATTAATCACCACAGGGGTCAGAAAAGAATCTCCTTTGCCCTATGCGCAGAACTGTATAATTAGCAGTGGCCATATTGATAGTTTTAAAACCTTTCTCTTCAGCGTCAGCCTTGGCTTGAAGAAAAATTCTGAGACTTTGTGGGGGTGTTTGAGTTTTTGATTAGAACAGGAGGGCTGCAGCAAGTTGAGCAGTTTTTTTCTCCCTCTGGCAGACAGATAGGCTGGGCCGCTCCCTGATACCACACTGTTCAACCTGATTTTCATTAAATGCTCAAGTGCCTGCTGCTAAAATGGCTCCGGGCTGCTGGGAACAATGGGCTTCCTTGCCACTCTGGAAATCTTGAGGTGGATTTTTGCCTTCTAATCAAGTCCCCTTCTAAGGAAGAGGGAAGATAGTGTACTAAGGTGTGAGGCTAATTCTCTGTCTTCTAAAATTCCCGTTATAAAGAATCACATTTTCCTATGACTGGTGAATTAATCCTTGAATTCTTTTTCAGCAAAACAAGCTCAAGGAGAAACCCGTTAATCAAATGGCATTCAAGGCCAAGTGTAACCAACTGCCAAACACATAAATCTTCCCAGGTTTGCCTATGTGTTTATTGAACAAAATCATATCAAATGTTATGGTTTTATGATAATGTAAAATATCATATTTCACAAAAAGTAGATGATACTTGTATTTCCAAGTACTCCCAGCTATCAATGTCAGATAAAACAGAATAACTTTTAAGTCATTTCCTAGGAAGATTTTTAGTAAAAGGAAAAATGAAAGGATGAATTATTTTCACATAATGACCACCTATAAGAGGCCTAGACACTCAATACTCTAAAAGAGAAAAATACTTTATTGACATATCTTTTCATTGACTCGAGTGGCCTTTTAGATGTTTATATATCTGGTTCTCTTGGCCTTTTCCTGTTTTTACTTTGAGATCAATCAAATGGTATTATATAGCTAGTGCAACAGTTGTTCGGACATGTTTACTTACCATACAAGATAGCAAGCATAGTTTTCTCATGAGAGGATGACTGAATTCTTCTTACAGGCCATAGAAACTTAAATGCAAGTAGAAACCTTTTTACTTTGTAAACTCATGGCCTAACTGGGAACATAGGGCATATCTACAAATGCAGTTAACTCATGTTCTAGCAGTATCAGGTTGTGTTTTAGAATAAGTAAGCCAACAAAGCTGGACAGCACTGTTGGTGATAGAACTAAGACAGTTGTGGAGACTGATGAGGATGCACGATTTGTTGGAAAAGATAACACAATGTACTGTGTGTGTGTGTGTGTGTGTGTGTGTGTGTGAGAGAGAGAGAGAGAGAGAGAGAGAGAGAGAGAGAGAGAGAGAGAGAGAGAGAGAGAAATAGAGAGAGAGAAAGGTGGGGCTCGGGACAGAGAGCAGTGGTGATGGAGCTTACTGTAAAATAAATGATGATTTGGATTCATAATGGCACTCAAGATGGTCTGGGAAAGAATGAGGTTATATTTGGATGAGAGAGAGGAGCTAAGGTTAGTTAACCATAGACTTATGCTGAAAGAAACTGCATGCTATGTTAGGTCATATCCTACAGGGATTGTGCAGTTCTTATGGAAGCAAATCTTGGGAAGAATCACACAGCTACGGTATGGCAGCTAGTCTGCTTCAGAGACTGACCAGGGTCAGACATGTTGGTTCATGTGGAAACAGGTGTCAGGTAATCATGCTGTATTACCTGCCATTCACTTAGGTTTCATAACCAGGATTTAATTCTTTTCTTTCTTTCTTTCTTTCTTTCTTTCTTTCTTTCTTTCTTTCTTTCTTTCTTTCTTTCTTTCTTTCTTTCTTTCTGTTTTTTGAGACATGGTTTCTCTGTAGCTTTGGAGCCTGTCCTGGAACTAGCTCTTGTAGACCAGGCTGGTCTTGAACTCACAGAGATCCGCCTGCCTCTACCCCCCAAGTGCTGGGATGCTCCACCACTGCCCAGCTAGGATTTTCATTTGAGTGGTTTTCTTATATTCTCTGCAAAACCAACAGATAGATGAGAGGTAGGGCTTGAAATTTTGGATATGTGCTAATTGACCATCCCACTCTCTACAACCAATAGTTACTGAAAAAAATCTCCAAGTCAAGTTGGATTCAGTGTGTTTAACTTCAGGATCAGATTGTTTTCTTATTTTTAATTAAGAAACTATATTTTTATAGGTCTATATTAATGAATTTAATATACATTAAATATTTCATATGGAAAATAAATTTTTGTATCAACAACTATCACATTCTTACTAGATTTCACTTTACTGTATTTTCCTGTTGCTGGATAACAACGAAGTAAATCAACTTCTCTGACAAATCAACAAGCAGTTCAAACTCTTTTGAAAAGTCAGTCAAATGCAGAGATTTACAGCCAAACATTAGAGAGAGCAATCGTGCAGGAAAAGGGATGAAGGACTGTAGGAATCAGAGGGATCCAGGACACTGGGAGACCACAACCCACAGAATCAATTAAGCAGGCCTCACAGATACTGAAGCCACAACCTCAGAGCCTGCACGGGTCTGCACTAGGTCCTCTGCATATATGTTGTGGTTGTTTAGCTTGAGGTTTTTGTGTGACTCCTAACAGTGGGGAGTGGGTGTGTCTCCGACTCTTTCGCCAGCTCTTGGGACCCTTTTCCTCCTACTGGATTGCCTCATCCTGCCTTAACATGGGGGTTTGTGCCTAGTCTTCTTGCATCTTTTTATGACATGTTAGGTTGATATCTCTAGGAGGCCTGCTTGTTTCTGAAGGTAAATGGAGGAGCAGAAGATCTGGGGGAGAATGAGAGTGGAGGAGAACTGGGAAGAGTGGAGCAAGCAGAGGCTTGATATTGTATGAGAATGACAAGAATAGATAAAAATTTTTAAAAAGTGAGTGATTATTAATAGAGTACCTATTTAAGAAAAATTATTTCTTCATAAGCTATACCTTGGGAAGACACAAAGAATCAGAATGCCAGTCCCCTCTGTGGCAAAACTGCAACAGTACAAGAGAAAAAAAGAAAATCATGTTAAGCTGTATCCTAATACAAATTCCAAGATAATAAAGGCCCTGAGATAAATTGTTTTGCACCAGTTTTTCAGGCATTATCTCATTTACTTCTCCAGTAAACCCTCTGTAACTCCCTTGATTTTTCAGACAAGGATCCAGGTTTGCAAAAATTAGCCATTTCACTTATGGTAGCACCATCATTAGGTCAGAGCCCACATCTGATCTCATGACTCCATAATTTTAATCCAGTTCCCTTTTGGGACTACCATAATCAGTTTACAAAAGGCAAAAAATGCTTAATTTTTAAACACCAAATAAAGTTAATTGGGATGATTACAATGAGTTATGCTTTGGGGACAAATAGAGCTGTATGAAAGAAACACAGACACAGTAACAATCCTCAGCAGAATGCTCTTGGAGAGAAGTGATGGACTCCTGATCATAATGCATAAGGCTACAGGCATGGTGAGCAGTGGATGGATCAATGAAGGGAGATACACTGGAAAATGAGTGCACCACTAGTACTTAAAATCTGATGAGAAAGGTTAGTACCAAATACAAAACCAGATTGTCATCATGTATTGACCTGATGGTGTTATACTATCAGGATACCATGGGTAGCAAAGATACCAGATATAGAGAGGGATTAGAATATGGTGCTTATAACTGTACCTATTAAAAAAATACCCTAAAACACAGTAATAGCCCACCAAAAAGTTTTCAGAATTAAATCTAAGAAAACAACAACAACAACAAAGCATAATTAAAGAAGTAAAGTAATATAGGCATGAGTTGAATTTAACACATGAAAATTCAATACCAGATATTTCCCACATCATATATGTCCCTTGTCATGCATATAATATCATCTTTTAAATAACTATGAATGCACTTTTAATCATACAGGCCTCTTTCAACTGATGACCTGTGCGGGCTTCAGGTAGCCAAAGATAGCTATAAATGCCTTCTAGCATGAAACCATAAACTTATTTAAAATACTGACAGTGTGTGTGTGTGTGTGTTATAGGAGGCTGCTTGTTCATTTCCCAGTTGCCCAGACTCCAGAAATAACCACACAGAAACTGTATCAATTAAATCACTTCCTAGCCTATTAGTCCTAACTTCTTATTGGCTAGTTTTTAAATCTTGATTTAACCAATTTCCATTACTTTATATTTTACCACGAGGCTTGTGGCCTACCAGCAAGGTTCTGGCATGTCTGTCTCCGGGGGTAGCTCCATGGCTTCTCCCTGACTGCCTCCTTTCTTCCAGCATGGAGTTTACTTTTCCCTGCCTAGCTTTACTCTACCCTATCACAGGCCTAAGACAGTTTCTTTATTAACTAATGGTATTCACAGTATTCAGAGAGGAATCCCACAGCATGTGCCTGTATGTGTATGTGTGTGTTTATGTGTGTGTGTGGTATGTGTGTGTGGTATATGTGTGACTTGATTTTATAGTTTTTGACCAAGAACTTTGTGCTCAACAGTATCCACTCTCAATAACAAGTTTGGCTATACCTATATTCTTGCTAGATTGTCTAAACTATATTTGGGAGGGAGGAAAGTTAAAGTTAACTTGGTCTAGTGCTCACATGAATGGATCCAGTAGGTTAAATGTCAAACTTCTTGCATAGTTTCATGTCAAGATTAATTTGATAAAAATATCTTTTTTAGATTTATTTATTTTTAATTTCATTTTACATTCCAACCATAGTTCTCTCTCCACCCCTCCTTGCCCCACCCTGCCTCTCACTGAGTCCATCTCCCATCCATTCCTCCCAATGGGTAAGGGCTTTGATAGGGTGTCCTCAAAGTCTGGCACGTTAAGTTGGGGCAGGACCAAGCCCCTCCCCACTACAATAAGGCTGAACATGGCATCCCACCATAGGGAATGGGCTCCAACAAGCTAATCAATGCACCAGGGATAGATCCTGAGCCCCTCAGATAATGCAAGTTCATCATTGTCTCCCACATATGGAGGGCCTAATTTGGTGCCATGGAAGCTCCACAGCTGTGGATCTAGAGTGCATGAGTTTCCACGAGCTTGGATAAACTACCTCTGTAGATTATTCCATCAAGACCCTTGGCCTCTCTTGCTCATATATTCCCTCCTCCCTCTCTTTGACTGAATTCCTGGAGGTTGGCCTGGTGGTTGAATGTGGATCTCTGCATCTGGTTCCATCAGTTATTGGATAAAGGCTCTATGGTGATAGTTGAGGTATTTACCAATCTGATTACAGGAGAAGGCTAGTTCACTATTGATAGGAGTCTTAGCTGGGGTCATCCTTGTGGATTCTTGGGAATTTCCCCAGCACTGGGTTTCTCCCTAACCCTGTAGTGGCTCCCTCTATCAAGACATGTTTCCCAGAGCTTTCTCACTTCTCTCCTCCTCTTTACCGCCCTCCCTCAACCCCACTTTACCCAAAAGGTCCCATCTAATTCCCCTTCCCAGGGTGATCCATGTGTCCCTTAGGGTCCTCCTTGTTACCTAGCTTCTCCGGAGTTGTGAATTGCAGTCTGGTTATTATTTGCTTTGCATCTAATACCCACATATGAGTGAGTACATACTGTGTTTGTCTTTCTGGGTTACCTCACGCAGGATGTTTTTTCTAGTTTCATCTACTTGCCTGCAAATTTCATGATGTCATTGACTTTTGCACCTTAATAATACTCCATTGTGCAAATATACCACATTTTCTTTTATCCATTTTGCAGTTGAGGGCATCTAGGTTGTTTCCAGGTTCTGGCTGTTACAAATAATGCTGCTATGAACATTGTTGAGGAATTGCCCTTGTGGTATGATTGAACATCTTTTGGGTATATGGTATCTCTGGGTCTTGAGATAGATTGATTCCTCATTTTTTTTTTGAGAAATCACCATATTGATTTCCAAAGTTGCTGCACAGGTTTGCACTTCAACTAGCAGTGGAGGAGTGTTTCCCTGACTCCATATCCTCTCCAATATAAGATAATCTCAGTAATTTTGACCATAGCCATTCTGGCACATGTAAGATGGTATCTCAGAGTCATTCTGATTTATATTTCCCTGATGATTAAGGATGTTGAGCCATTTCTTAAAAGTCTTTTGGCCATTTGAGATTCTTCTGATGAGAGTTCTATGTTTAGTTTTGTACCTCATTTTTAATTGGATTATTTTGCATTTTGATGTCTAGTTTCTTGAGTTGTTTATATATTTTGAGATCATCCTTCTGTCAGATGTGGGGTTGGTGAAGATCTTCCCATTCTGTAGGCTGTTGTTTTGTCTTAGTTACCATGTCCTTTGTCTTACAGAAGCTTTTCAGTTTTATGCAGTTCCATTTATTGATTGTTTCTCTCAGTGTCTGTGCTACTGGGGTTATATTTAGGAAGTGGTCTCCTAAGCCCACACATTCAAGGCTACTTCCCATTTTCTCTTCCATCTGGTTCAGTGTAACTGGATTTATGTTGAGGTCCTTGATCCACTTGAACTTGAGTTTTGTGCATGACTATAGATATGGATCTATTTGAAATCTTCTACATGTTGACATCTGGTTATGCCAGCACAAAAATCAGTTAAAGCTGATTTTCTTTATCAATTGTAGCATTTTGGCTTCTTTGTCAAAAATCAGGTGTTCATAGGTGTGTGGATTAATGTTGGGGTCTTTGATTCTATGCCATTTGCTCACATGCACTTTTATTTCAGTGCCAAGCTGTTTTTGTTACTGTAGCTCTATAACAGAGTTTGAAGTCAGAGATGGTGATACCCCCCAGAAGTTCCTTAATTGTACAGGATTGTTTCCACTATTCTGTTGTTTTTCCATATAAAGTTGAGTATTGTACTTTCAAGGTCTGTGAAGAATTGTGTTGGGGTTTTGGTGGGGGATTGCATTGAATCTATAGATTGCTTTTGGTAAGATTGCCACTTTTATTATTACTATCCTACCTATCCAAGAGCATAGGGGATCTTTCCATTATCTGGGAATTTTTTCATTTTCTTTCTGGGAAATTTATTCAATTTCTTTCTTTAGAAATTTAAAGTTCTTGTCATATAGGTCTTTCACTGGTTTGGTTAGAGTTAACATTTTAAAATTACATGCAGATTTTAATTTAATCATATTTAAAAGAACAATCATCAAGAAGTATTCTACCTACATATTGGAAAACAATAACTGTGAGTGGTTTTAGAAATTCAAATATGTAAAGCTTGTATTTCTATACTTCTGAAAGTCTTGTCACTCCTTTGAATTTCCTTGCTTTAGGTATCAAATCAGCACTAGTTTATAGATCTGTGTTTTTGTCTTATGAATGGGAAACAATAATGAATAATACATAGTAAATGTTCAACTAGTATGCACCAGTGTTGAAGCATTGGAATGCTGTCTAAGACTGGCATCACATTTGTGCTGGGCATTGGAGTGCCATCACACTCCACACCTGCTCACATGTCTCTGGTGAGAATTTGACTCTAGGTCTTCCCCTTCCTTGATTTATGAACCATTTTGAATTTTGACCCAATAGATAACATGCCAAAGTTATCTTCAAATGAGCTTTCAAATACACCATTTTTTTTTTCTCAAAAGGCTCTGGTCCTGCACCTGTCTTTCTCTACTCCTGTAGGTTTGCAGGGTGTGTGGATATAGAGCTCCAGAGGGGCTGTATGTTAGTGTTTCTGGGTATATTCATTCCTAGAATTACTAGAATCTAGGAAATTAATATACCTAGAAAACAGGTATATTAATTCCTGTTTTCTGGACCTTATTTTGGAAAACTGCTTAAATGTAATGAGCTTGACTGAGATCTGGACAGCCACCTGAGACTATATTAATGTCTGAGAGCCATGTTGCTCCTCGGGTCATACTGATCTGGGTGACCTGAGCTAGCACAAGGGCCATGGTGACATCCGGCCCTGAGCTATTGCTGAGGGCCTGAACCTCACTGGAGATCTGGCCCCAAGATCCAAGTATGGCAGAACTATTACCTTCCACATACTCTCGAGAGATGGCCCCATCCACACCATGAGCAAGAATGGGAGAACTGACCCATGCCCTGATGGCATGGGCACAGGCGAGCTGTCTCCAATCCTTTCCCCACTGGACTGGACTCAGTGGCCTGGACTAACCAGCTCAGTTACAACCCACTCCCACATCTGGGGCCTTAGGTTGGCCCACCCTAACATCTACCCATCTATGACCTGCTGGAGTGTGTAAAGGGATGGGTCCTGCAGAGTGATGCTCCCAGGATCTCCCTGACTTGGAGTGGGAATGGGATATCTGAGAGCAGTTATGGTGCTTGTACTAGAAACCATAGGCCTTGAATCAGATAAATAACTCACTTGCAAGTAAGGCTGATTGGAAAATGGGTATAGTCTATGGCCTACCACAGTCCAGTGCTACCAGGATGAGTAAGAAGGTGTTGTAGAGGTGGGGAAGATGAAGTATTGATGACGTTTTGTTTATTTCTTTGTTTGGTTTGTCTTTATTTTTTTAAAAAATTTTTCCTTTGGGGGATGCTGCAAGGGTAAAGGATAGAAAAGGGAGGCATGATATGAAATTCCCAAAGAATCAGTAAAGAAATGATGTTATAAATAAAAGTAATGGGCTTGGTTAGTTTGCCTTTGTATATATATCTGGATTTAAAGCGTGGGAATTTTATTATGTGGTTCTCTACATGAGGATTGAGCTTACATTGATGCAAAAAGTTCTAAAATTAGCTAACTGATGTAACATGAATCAAAAAATGTTCTTATGACTCAGATAAAACCACTCTTTACAGTTTTAGATACATATAAGTCTTTAAAATTTTTGTTACATTTTTGTTTACTATGTGTGCATTTGTGTGTGCATCTGCATCACATGCACCTACATGTGATTCTGTGTGTTTCATGTCTGTGAAAGTCAGAGGACAGCTTTCAGGAGTTGATTTTCTCCCTACCACATGTGGCCCTGAGATTGAATTCAGGTCACACCGGGCTTGAAAGCAAGGGCCTTCTCCCGCTGTTCCATCTCACCCCTGACGAGGCTCCTAAAACTCAATCATTGGCCTAATGAGAATTTTGAACACCAGCTAGGGACTTCTATCAAAGTCTCCTTTTAAACTTTAGTTCTTTTATCTGCAATTTTTGAATTAAAAATGTAATTACATCATTTTCCCTCTCTCTCTTCTCCTTCTGGCCCCTCCCATACGTTCCATTTGATCACTCAAGTTCATGGCTTCTTCTTTTTTTTTAATCTATTATTGCTTCATATCTGTCTGTCTGTCTGTCTATCTGCACACACACTTATATATACATATGCATCTGTGAACACATAAATGTACAAAGACAACCTGCTGATTGCATTTAATGTTGCTTGTATGCAAGTTTTTAGAGCTGATCACTTGGTGTTGCATAATTAATTAGATTTTTAACTTAAAAACAATGTCCCAACTGAGCTGTCCCTATTTTCTGGGGCAAACGAGCCAGGAAGATGGCTGCTGAAATTTCACTCACAGTTTTGCTCAGTATGCTCCTACCAGGGAGGCCAGTTCCTTCCTGAGTCACGCAGTATTGTTATTTTGCTTATCCTCTTTGAATATGGCTTCATAATGGAATAATGTAAAACTTCTTGTTTTTATAGCTCCTGTGTTTAATTTAAAATAACTTTGAGAGTAAAGGATTATAATTTTTTCTGAAAAATAATTAAGCCATAAAATTTCAAAAATGGATTATATGTTCCTGTATACCTACCTTTTTATTATTCTTGTAGAAATTAAAGGCATATGTACATATTCTCAGGTTTCCACCTATATGTTTTAATTTTGACTTGATAGACCAAGGTTGTAAGAAATCATAACTATGAATATGTAGTAATGCATTCATATATTCCTGAGATTAGCTGTCTGCAGGGGCTCATAGCATCCCTCAAGGAGAGGCGCTGCCTCACCTTTGCCTCTTCTTGAAATGAATCTGCTGTCTTTCAAAATAGAGTATTTACACAGTCATGCTGAATGTGGAAAAGTATCTTTCTTTGCAATATTATATGTAAAGCAGGCTTGAACTCAGCTTTTGATTAAAGTACAGTTGTGTGGCCTTCCAGCTCCATTTTAATTGCATTTGAAATTCTTCCCTGCACTCGCACTGAAGATCACAACCCAGTATTAATAAAGTAGGCTTAGAGCAGTATAGCACCTGAGCAATTGGTTCTTGACAAACGTTATTTACCTAACTAGAGTTTCATTTCACAGTTAACATGTCTCTGTGCTACTTGAATAAAGCACTCATCTGAAAACTGTGTTAGACATTTTAACCCAATTTAATTTATTCCCTGAAAGTTTAATTCCCTGCTGAAAAGAGTAGTTGCCAGTGTCCCTGAGTTACAATTCACTAAAGTGAAAAATGTTTAATGACATCATAGGTATTGAGCTTGGAGAGGTTTAGTTAAAAATCTTTCTCAAAATGTAAAACGGGGGGCAAGAGTTAATAGGATATTTTATACAGCTACATTTCAATCCCTTCCCAAATCTTTCTAAAGTCCCTTGTGTCTCTTCCATTAAAGCTTTGTGAGTTGAGCTACGTAGACTTCTCCAGGGAGCACTAACTGTGGGGGAGGGCACTCAAATTTCTAAACAGAAAAGAAACTCTTCTGAGCTTTGACTTTAAAGTGGCTCATTCAGTCATTTTTGGATTTTATACAAGTCTTTTTGTAATCACATTCACTAATCAAAGCAATAGTAGGTGCCAACCATATACAACTTCCTACCTAGCCATTTGAGGCAGCACAGAATGCATTAGCTCCCACATAATCTCTGCCTACACTCAGTTTATACCCTATTTTGTATAACAGAAGTCTATTTATTTGTTGTTGAAATATTTTTGGTTTGAGTGCCAAAAAATGAGGATAAAAACATGGGAGGAGAGGAAATAAAATCTGAATCGACTTTGGTTTTGGCATAGTGAGAAGCATGTTGGTCCCTTTATAGTCTCTTAAAAATCTAATTATTCATTTGGCAGCTTACCTTATAGTGCAATAGGATAGTTGTTTTAAAATATGCAAAGTGCAGACTTCAGATTTAATAGGAGACAATGACTGGTTACATCCTGTCAGGTCATGGCCTGTTTGACCTAGTTCCAGAGATGTAGCTTCATGGTTCAACTCCTCCAGAGTTGATGATGGCTTCAGGCCAGCAAAGGTGTCACTATAATAGTAAGTAAAGATTTCTTTGATACACTAAAGGGAGGTATGTAAAACATAGATTAAACATGTCATAGCTCCACTAGTATGTTTAATTCCTCTGTTAGAAAGGATCAACAACCACCAAAATTCTATATAGGCAGTTATAATTTCACATTCTAAAATCAGAGTTATTAATACAAGTTTTGTTTGGAGGGTAACTACTTCAGAAAGATAACTTCATTTGCCTTCTAGAATGGCTTACCTTTAGAGCACTTCCCACAGACAAGAGCATCTGTTTTAAGCACTGGATGCATGTCTGTAGTCTGGAACTAAGATCAGCATTCTACCATAATGCCAAGCTATACAATAATGATCAACATTTGCTAACTTAGTTTGCAATATGGATATAAAACTTTTTCATACAGAGTTATCTACACAGGTACATATGATCATCTTTAGAGTGGATGTTAAATTATTACCTTCTACCAGTTCATACACATTATCTCTAATTTACCAGGTCACGTAGTTATGACGGTGTTGATATCTCTGTTTAGAATGAGAAAATCTCAGCCTTAGAGGGTTACAACTTTGAAATCCATGCTGGGTGTGTTGCAGGAACAGTGTAATCTGCTTGTTAGCTCCTATGGGGATTTGCGATTCAGATCATGCTTGAACTCAGAATTCAAGGCTTATGTCATCTTTTCTTGGTGAAATATACATTTTGTGACTATGTCTATTCATGACTAAATTACTGTCATGCTTATCATTGTTAAATGGCAACAACAATAGGAGGTAAAGTTACCTTCTCTTTTTCTTCTTTCTTAGTTTTCTTTATTTCTCTGGTACCACAGAACTATCTTCTATTTTAGGTTGGAAGGACCAGGACATAATCTTAGAACTATTTTCTCAATATAGGACACTTGTAAAGAAGCCTCTTAGGCTTGGGCCTCTTTTTTTCTCTTTGTTATTAGTCATTGGTGCTCTAATTTTGAGACTGGGCATGAAAGAGTAGTAGTCACAATTAACATATGATACATATTACTTAATATTTTTCCTGGGTGACTTGTTACTTTACAGGTCAACAAATACTTCTATAAGCTGTCCAGAGGAGCAGAGGTGATAGAAGGGATATGCATTACAAAAGAGGTTTATTGGAGTATCTTACACAATATAGGTTTCTCAGTCCGACACTGGGTAAGTGCATACTGGAGACACTGCCATATGTGTACCATATGGTACTTGCCATAGTCTACAAGACTGGTTGACTTAGTACACTGAATCTGGTGCTGAAGGCCTGAAGAATTCCTTAAGAGCCTCTGGTTTTCATGTTGAAGACCGAATAATCTAAATTCCAATGACTACAAAGTGGAGGCAGCAACAGGGTAGATGTGTTGACTACCAGGGAGTGGTTGTGGGCAGGCAAATGCAGCCCTTAGAGGTGCTTTTTCTAGAGGAAACTATTAGACATCTTTATTTTTTTGAGTCAACACTGGAACAAGCTACCTGATCTATGGGAGGGTCTTCTTCATTTATTTAATCCTTCCATGAAATACCGTCTCAGAGGCATATCTTCTAGATAATTCCAAATCCAATTAAGTTGAGAGTCAAGATTAACCATGACAATTGCACTATGATTTAACCATTGTTACAGAGTACATCCCTTACACTTATGAAAAATGTTCAGCCTAAGAGAGTCTGTCATGTTATTCTAGTAGCAGCCTCATCTATTTCACCATTGTTGATTTCAAAGGAGGCACTGATCAATTGTGGAGGGTGAATGATGTCCTGAGTATGTTGTTGACATGGGAATGGCCATATCAAGGATCTCAATTCCTCAAATCCATGAGAACGACAAGACCTTCTTTATGTCAGGCTCAGAAGAATGGTGAAGTCTTCTTCTGGTCTTACAAACATTGATCTTTAGTTAAAATTAGTGTAAGAAGAAACTATCCATCACAGCTTCCTCCTCACCAGTGACTGCAGTCTGAAACCATTCTCCTACAGAGACTTCCTACCAAGATTAACTAACTCACCTACCTTCCTCCTCAGTTGACTGTGTACTATAAACTTGTCTCCTTACTTAGTGGTTTATAATAACAATGTGGAGTTTCTAGGCTTCTGGTGAATATCCAATAGAGTACAGGGCTCAGCAGATGAATGTCTATGTGTCTTTCCACTCTTCATTTCCTCAGCACTGTAGTGAGGTCAAGTCCAAAACTATGTAGATCAAGACAATAGATACTATTAAGGTTTGCCTAAGCACACTGCATGCTATTTGCACAATGATGAAATCACCTAATCACCACTATGTTTCTCTGTCAGGAAGTGATGCATGAATTTAGTGTCAGCCTCCGACTGATAGATCAGTTCAGTGCATCCAGTAAGTAATTCTTTTTTAAGCATTAGCCTCATTTAACCAAAATGAGAACTGAAGGAAACCACAAAATGACAAGTTTTAATGAGTTTATTATCAATAACATTAAAACAATTGCATATAATGCAGATTAATTGCCTGTAAAATTATATTAAGTATTCTAAATGACTTGCAAGGCTATGATTTAGCAGAGTACAAGATTATTCTCTCTCAAGTTACTGATAGTTTAGCTTTCTAAACTCTCAGATCAAAGGATGTACTCCCCAGAATCATCTTTGATAGTTGAAGGTTGTAGAGCACAGTTATAACATGATTATCAGTACACATCAGTGCAATACAAACTTGGGGACATTTTAGAAATTACCTAGCAGGTGTAAAGGGAAAAAACTAGAAAAAAAGCAGTCAAAGGATCTTGTCACCCAAAGACAGATAAATGCATGATTCTTATTGAATCCTCAACCATGGTAATCATCACAAAGGTGTTTTTTTTTCCCCTTAGGAAGTATCACAAGATCTATATAGGGACAAATGAACATGATGTTTTCTATTTACTATTGAAATGTCTTAGCAATAAACATACATGAATATCTTCATACATGTAAGAGCATAGAAGACCAATAAAGTAACATGCGAGTAAGTAAATTTAATTGGTGAATTTATATAGGGGTTTGTGGAAATTACTTGCAGCTTAAGTTGCATAAAAATAAAATATTACAAGAATTTAGATGCAAACACTATTTCATATGCAGATCCCAATGAAGTTGAATTACTCTTTCAGGATGTCCAAAGAATCAAAAGTTACTTAGAGAAAGATGATTTAATTTATGAATGTATTTCTTGTCTAGTCAAATAAAACAAGTTTCAACATGAGGAAAAACACAACCATTTTATCCTTTCCTTCACCTTTAGATGAGACCGGGTCATAAATATTTTGACTAAAAACAAAGTGATGGTACATTTGGGAAATGTTACTTAGGATTGAACATAGTTTGCCAGCCTTGCTGATGATACCACAGTAATTTTATAATATATCTCAGCTCATGAAACCCTGGATTTCCTATAATTCTTCTGGTGAGAATCAGTGACTTCTGAGGCTTGTAGAATAAAGGGAGATCTGAAGTATTCTTTTATTATTAAGACTTTCATCCAGGAGAACTTATCTCAGAATAGCAATCTCAGGAATTATTTTATTACTATATCCATTTAGCAAGAAAATTGCATAGTAGGTGCACTTGGCAGCACACAGACAATGTTACTTGGCAGGGTCCATTGCTGGACAAGACTGATGACCATTTTTCTCCTCTTATAGTATGGATAATACATTCCAGCACCATGCGTTCTGGAAGGATAATGCTTCTAGATGAACACTATCTCAATTTCCCCATATTCAATGACCTAAGTACATAATGTCTTCATCAATAGAGTCTTACTAGATGTATATGGAGGGTAACTAACAACATTGGATATTAGTGGACCATGATGCTTGGGAGGTTCTGCGAGACCTCTTTAGCTGGAGAATTGGCTCAGTGGGTGAGAACATTTGCTGTTCTTCTTGAGGACTGTGATTTGATCACCAGCACCCATATGGCCGCTCACAACTATCTCACTCCAGTATCTGGATCCACATGGTGGCTCACAACTATCTAACCCCAGGCTCTGGGCCCACATGGTGGCTCACAACTATCTAACTCCAGTTTCTGGTCCCACATGGTGGCTCACAACTATCCAACTCCAGTCTCCGGGTTCTGATGCCCTTCCCTGGGCTCCTCAGCATGAAGCATGACACACATATAACACACAGACATGCACACAGATTACCAGCACCCACATGGTGGCTCACAGCTATCTAACTCCAGTCTCTGGGGTCTGATGCCCTTCCCTGGTCTCCTTAGCATGACACACATATAACACCCAGACATACACACAGGAAAAATACCTATTGATATAATTAAAACTAAAGACAAGACTTTCATCCACAAGGAAGTAAGAAGTACTAGTGTAGATTGTCTGGAGTGAATTGAGTTACAGACGGATTTGACATAAAACGAACTTCATGGAAGTGCTTTTAGTGGAAAAATCTAAAAACCTTACTGGAGTTTTTAAATTTGTATTCTTTTCTTGGGTGTAAGAGAGAAGAATACAGCATATCTTTTTTTTGACCTTCTCTTTTTAAAAATAAATCTTCTGAAAACAGATATAGTAATTTGGTGACAGATATGAAACTCTCTTCCACTCACAACTTGAAGAATAATTCCTCTGCCTAACCGTTTGTTTAACTGAAGACCCGTGATGATGAGTCTCATTTGATTTTCCTCCCTCATAGTGGTGAAGGGTCACGGTTTAGAGTTAGACCTAGTTCTGGGAGGCCCAGGTACTTTTCACAGTCAAGCCCAGGGCGTCCTTAGGTAATGTTGCACATCCCTAAGCTAGGGTCCTATTGTTTCAGAATGGACAAATGTTGCTAAATTTCCAGCATCCTCTCTTTTCACAAAGTCAAGAGACTACTGGACCAGGAGCCAGTTTCTTATCTTGATGTGACATACTGATTTAAACCCTGATGGAGAGTGTAAACCCTGGCTTTCAATAAGGAACCCTCTGTATCATGAATAATGGGCTGGAGGCTAAGAAACCTTTACCACAGTTTTGACTCTGTCCTAAATCACTGTGGTATCTCATACAAGCTCACAACTACAATACTCAGCTTTTCAAGTTATAAAATACTTTCAAAAGTCCCTTCAAGCTTCAAATGCTTTGTTATTCTAACAGTCATGGATTTTTCACTATGTAGCCACTAAGCCAAAAAAAAAAAAAAAAAACAAAAACAAAAAGCCAACTTCCTTTATTTACAATTTGTCACCATACAGAATAAAGCTAAAAAAAAGCCTTCAAGATTCACATTTTAATATTATTTTAATCAATGCTGTTAATGGGCACTTTAGAGCATCATTTAAAGCATTTTGAAACATACTCATAAATTGATTTTTTTCTTTCACATTTTAAAGTCTGATTGCATTTCCCAAGCAAATAAGCATTTGTGTGAGGAAATAAACTAACATATGCCAAACTGCTGGCTTCAAGGAAATTATTATTCACTAATAGAAATGTCCACTTGAAATACTGGGAAGCAAATACCTCCAGGAAGTTTGACAGACTCATGTTGAAAGAATCTGTTCCTTTTGACTCCTGCTTGCATTTCTTTCATTACTGTTTTTAGATCAAATTTCTAAAAATCAAAAGAGAAAAGACTAAAGCATGAACAAACTCCCTTATTGGCCAACAGATTGCTTTATTCTGCCTTTCCTGCATTTGTCACAATGATGTTTCATGTTGCTTTAGTTACTTTTGGCTTCTTTTTACTCATCTCTCTGCATGAAGTAAAACATGCTTATGTATTTAGGAGTGTGTGTATGTGTGTGTGTGTGTGTGTGTGTGTGTGTGTGTGTGTGTGTCTGTGAACAACTAATAAAAGAAGAGGGCAGGAAACTGAAAGAGATAAAAGAGAAGTTATGTAGGAGGGTCTGTGAGGAGGAAGGGAAGGAAGAAATATTGTAATTATAATCCCAAAAACTAAAAGAAATGATTTAAAATAAACTTACTTAGATACTGATGTATGTTGCATTGACCTAGCAGGATTTCCAACACATAAACAAATATAAATATTTTGTCTCTAATGCTTTAGAAGCTATACAAACTCATAAGTGCTTCTTCAGGTGTCCATGGCTCCTAACAGCTCTTCGGGCAGTGCTCTTCCTTCCTGTGCTCTGCAGCTCACTGAAAACCATCTTTCTGAGGTAGTGTGAACCAGGAGAGGGCACAAAGTGTCCTGATGCCTCACTGTGCTAGGAATCCTTTGACCCTTAGTGACTCAGTTGTCTGATTTCCAGCACCATAAACAGAGACAGCTGTCCTGTGTCCCAGTTGCTCCCTCTAGTGGAACTTTATCCAGCTCTTTAAAGACTTGTCAGAGTGAAGAAGTTATGTGGGGGTCATACTAGAGGAAGAATATATCCTAACATCTAGTCTTCTTTTATTTCTTGTATTTTAGGGTGAATTAAACATAGGGCTAGAGATTTGTTGAGCTCCACTAACAAACTATTATCTAACTGGTCTCTTTATTTTATATTTTAATATTTATGTATTCTCATTGTGGGCTCTGCTCACACCACTCTATTGATGGCCTGTTTAATCCTTTCATATGTCTGTGAGATATACTTTGACTTAGTGAAATTCAGTTTCTTTATAAATAAGTACTAATCTTTTTTGCCACAAGTAAGTCAACTAACTTGCTTTCTGATTAGCTTTTCTTAAACCAACACATCTAAATCTAGAGGCTATCTTTTTGTTTCTTTAGGATATATTAGCATAAACATCATCCCCCTTTGTAGTAAGAGGTTGCTAGTGTGTTCCTGGCCGCCCTCTGCTGTTCATTTCCTGGCTGCCCAGACTCCTGAAATAACCACACAGAAACTGTATTAATTAAATCACTGCTTGGCCAATTACTTAAACATACTGCTAGCTAGCTCTTACATCTAAAATTAACCTATTTCCATTACTTTATATTTTACCACGAGGCTCGTGGCTACCAGCAAGGTTCTGGTGTGGCTGTCTCTGGTGGCAGCTCCATGGCTTCCCTCTGACTTCATCTCCTTTCTCCCAGCAATCAGTTTAGTTTTCCCTGCCAGCTCTACTCTGCCTTATCAACAGGCCAAGGCAGTTTCTTTATTCACCAATGGTATTCACTGCCTACAGAAGGGAATCCCACATCACCCCTTAGCACCTGGTTCTTAATTATGTGGCTTCATATGTTATGCTTTCAACAACATGGACATATGAAAAGGAATTGTACAAGCTAAGTCTAGCTCAGACTACTGGAAAACAGTAATATCAGATTCATATGTGTCCGTGCTTCTGAAGCTGTTTTCAGAGGTCAGGCTGTAGTTATAGGTACTATGAATATTGCTAAAAATCTTTCTTAGAAATCATAGTTCAGAATTTTCCAGGGAAATAGGTTGTTCCTATTTATCCAAGATAAAATGTGTGCATTCATGTATGCTTGTATATGCATATGTGTGTAATATGTATAGTCATAGAAGTATGAATATTCCCCATACATGTCTTCCCAGAGCTATGCTTATTAGTTTAGTAGGTCCTGGTCCTGTTGGTTGGATATGCTTTGTAAAACTCACTCTTTCTCTAATGAGGCATGATCCAAAAGTGTTCACTTATGTAATATCCAAAGTTTTGACAGCTCAAACCACAGGTTCTCAACCCTTGCTAAAATGGAGAAAATGAGGGTACCATCCTTCTGCTGTACTTCATTTCTCTTGGACCATGCAACCAGAACATCTTGGCTCTGAGTGCTTCAGCGGTTTGGAGAATCACAGCCCCTGAAATGTGTATAGAATTTGGATGGTCTGTACCCTCAGGACATTTGCCCCATTTCACATATCTGGATTGGCTAACCTATTTACTGGGTACCAAGAATGCTCTAAGCAACGTAAGTGTACTATACTGCTATAAAAAAGAGACCATGAATGACTTCTTTTCAGATAATCTAAGATTTAAACACCACAGCACTGGCATGCTTTTGTAGCTGGTATCTCTCAATTTGTTTACAGGATCTCTTTCTCTGTCTAAGGAAAAATTTTCAGATCAATCTCTGGATATCAGAGGGTAATTCAAAAGGTGTATT